>JAKSZP010009361.1:0-159917 GCA_022478985.1 Massospora cicadina | reverse complement strand
TGAACCACCCAAAATTCAAAAAGTGATCGAAAAAGCATTAATTGACACCAAATATTGAAATGGAGTTCTATACAAGATTAAGCCCGATGGACAACGTCAAATCTTCCCAAAACCTTTTGACCAAATGGAGATTATTACACAAGCACACAAGGCCATTTGACATGGGGAATGACCAAGATGCTAGAATTAATTTGATCCAGTTACTATTGGGATTCCATGCGATTTGATATTCAAGATGTGCTCAATAGATGTCATTCATGCCAAATCACAAATCCTATGAATTCAGTTGTGAAATATTGCTTGATCAAACCTGGCTGGGCCTGGTACTATGTCAATTGATGTAATTGGCCCTTTGCCTGGATTAGCCTAGGCAACAAATACATAATTGTTGCTATTGACTATCTAACAAAATGGGTGGAAGCAAAAACAATTTGAGACGTTGGGGCTCTAACTACTGCCAAGTTCATTATGGATAATATTATCTATAAGCACGGATGCCCCAGAAGATCTTGATGGACAATGGCATGAATTTTACTGCCCAAATGGTACAACAGCTAAATGAGCTGATGTTCATCAAAGGAGTGTTGTCAACACTGTACCATCCTGAGACTAATGGTATGGTAGAGCGAGTGAATGGCACTACAGTCAGCATTTTACACAAAAACGCAGCCTTGGCGCCTTTGCAATGGGCAACTTCAATTAGTGCAACCATGTTTGCGTACAATATTGGACACCAAAGCAGCACAGGCCATTCTCCGTTTTGACTTTTGTATAGTAGACAGACCGCTCTGCCTCCATTATTATATTCAGTACTCAGTTCAGCTGACGCAATTAACCCAAATAACTATGTTGAGCAACTAGCAAAGACCCTAATCAAGTTGCATCTGAAGCTTTTCAAAATGTTTATAGTCAAAAAACTATTCAGAAGAGCTACAACGATGCTAAATGAGCTAGGGTGACTAAATTCAATGAAGGAGATTTAGTAGTTATCGTGACACTCATAGCGCAGGCCGCGCACACAAGCTAGCCTCACTTTGGAAGGGTCCATTTATTATATTGGAGAAATCGTCTGAAGACATATATACCATTAAGGATCAAGGCGGTTGGGTTGTTAATTGAGTACACGCTAAGTTCCTTTATCCATATCATAAAAAATAATAATATAAAGAAAAAAAGAATAATAAACAATAAAATAATAAAAAAGTAAATAATAATAATAATTGCAAGCTGTAGAGTTTAATTTATTGATTTGATGCCTTGCTGGCATTAGAACTAGGTACCCCCTCTTTGGTAGGGGGAGGAGAGTGTGATCAAACCAGAGAAACCTACAACAGAATTGGAGAGATGCGAATTTCATACAAATCCTGACTACCTAGACCCTGGAGGCGATGTGTCAAACCCAAGAAAGCTCAGCACCAGGCATGCTGGCCCTGTCAGCTTAGGAAAGGCAGGCTATCGAGATAACATTTGTACTTTGAGATATGAAAAAGGTTATACATTGTGACCTGGGAAGAAGGGTACCTGCTGCTTATATCCAGTCAAGGCGAGGGGAAGTGTTGAGTAATTGACTGGACCTAATTGTCAGATATTTGATAGGGACATAATAATGTTAGCATGCTTAAAACTTATTATGGATCATATCAGAATCAGCGATTATGGACCAGGTATATTCTAAGCTTATGCAAAGCTTAGGATCCACGGCCTAGCAATTTCACTTAATAATATTCAACTATGATGACACAGGCTCAAGGGCTTTGTTGGTTAGGTCAGACTTAAATTAGTTTTGACTTAATGACTCGGGCATGTGGGCTTTGTTGGTCTATGTTGAAATTAGTTTTTAATGTCAGTCAATTTTTTGATCAGATAAATTACTAATTAGTGATATAAATCGCCTTGGTATGTGCTGACAATTACATGTGAAAGTGAATCAGTTCAGCTATTTTAAAGACGTGTCCAAAACGCCATCTTGAAAATGATGATGGTATTTACTCTGACCCTGAGGCTGAGCAGGATGTCCTGAGTCAAAGTATTTGTAGATGTTATTAAAAACATTATGTGGCCAAGTGCCATTGAAAATGAGACGTCATGGGTAAGATGTGGTTAAAATTGAACCCTATAAATAACCCTCAAGTTGATGCTAATAAATACATTCAACTACTAGATTAGTTTATAATTTAGCTTATAAACTTTTTGCGCTTAGTATTTTACTTTGTATTAGTCAGTATTTACTTGGGATCAGTAAGATCAGGGCATCGTGCAATCGTCCAAGTAAACTACAGGGTATACAATTTGAGTACTACCAAGAAGTTATATTTTAAGTTCTAGTCACCATCCAGTCTATTATCATCATACAATAGATGCACGACACTCCACCCCACATTTAATGAAAAACCAGCCCTCTGAAGCAGAACCAAAAATCAACAATATTTCTTTTAATATAACTATAATATATTTGCTCAACTATAAGTTATATTTATAGGTAAATTCCTATATATATCAGTATTATATTTAGTGCTTTTCAATACATGTGCTTGAATTGCACATTTGTAACTTCAGTTACAACACCATGTCTTTTGGTTACTTGATTATTGAGGAACTTCGCGGTGGCTGTGGAAGTGTAGGGTTTATTTTGCAACATCTTTGACCACTTATCTTAAGTGATTGATATTAACAATAGTAAACTGATTTTCACTCAAAGTCCCTTGGTAGGAATCTCATAGCGTCAATTAACACTTCTTATAGGAGCGGTAAGTGGTACTAGAAAAAGCAAATGTTTTTCTAAGAGTAAAAAACTGGAACTGGGTATGCCTAGATTGAGCTTTTGAATAATATTGTCACAAATAGACTCTAAGTATGCTTGTCCTTAAAGAGTTACTAGTGTTTTCTGATTCCTTCCATAACCTACTTGGTTAAGGTTCTCCAGAATTATCTAGATCTAATTATTTTCATATCTAAGAAATATATCTTCCTTGTACAGATTTTGTAGCTAAGCATCCAATATTGAGATTCTTTAAGAACACCTTAAGTACTCAGGTAACCTCTTCTTCTCATCCACCCAAGTCTTCTCAGTTTCCCAATGAGCTAATTTAGGCTGTCATTCTTGTGGTTTTTAAGTACAATATAGTCATATTGATAATCTGTCAGCGTTTAGGTGCTTGTATCCCACTTGGTGTGATATTGTAGAGATATTCTTTATAGATGAACAGTCCACCACATCAGGCTTCCATTGGGATCTTACATATTAGATAGCTATTGATGATAGCATGGTCAGGTACAACCTTAAAATGCACCTTTTAGAAAAAGGGCAGAAATGCGTGACAGCCCTGATCATCTCTAGGGATTTTCATTTGGTTATGGCGTAGTTTTATCCTATCCTAGAAGAAATGAAGAACTATAATCAATGGGATGGTTAATCCCATCTTCATCCAATTGTGCTAGAATGGCCGATGCAAATATCTCTGGTGCCCATAAATAGATAAGAGTCTTGTCAAGCCATGATAATCTAAGAAATGCGCTTCCATCAGACGTCCTTTGAGCTCATTAAAAGTCTCCTGCTTTATTCCCCACTATATTCATATCTTTAGCTACCAAGTATGTAAGCAGGGTGAAATGTCTGCAAACTTTGGTACAAAATGGTGGCAGTGTACAACCGACCCAAGAAGATGTGTGTCTCTCATACATTTGAGTTTTCCAATCTAGAAAATAAATTTGGTTTCCCTTACTTAGTCTGGATTCCCTTTTCACTAATGTGGTAGCTGAGAAACTCTATTTGTCCTTACAGAAAGAATCACTTAATCAGCCCTCGGTTTGGGACCATCTAGTACTAAAAAAATCACCTAATCAGCTTCAACTATAAACTTGATGCTTAAAGGCGTGTGATCACTTTTTAAAGATGTTGGTTTTTCTCTCTTAACGTTTGACTTAAAAATAATATATTTCTAATAAATTAAGACAAAAGAGAGCATTTTGTCTTTCATATCCTTCTCATGACTCTCTGAAAAGTAGCTCTTGAATTTTCAGAGCCTTGAAAAATCAAAATTTTTTCCAAAATTCTTGTCTTGTTATTAACACACACTCATCCCAATATGTAAATGACAGTTTAAATTTTCCAATAACCTAAAGCTAGGTCCATAGCAAAAACTTACCTATATTCTCCCAGTCTCTTCAGAGCATCATCTAAACATGTTATGAGATATTATTTATTCTTCATTACTTCATTGTGCCGCCAATAATCCATGGTACATGTGGCATCAATCCTTTTTGTGCACAAATAAGAGGGTTTGGCGCCCATGTACTTTTTAAAGGTCTGGAGAGGATGGCGTCAATCAATTGTTTGAGTTTCAGCTAAGAAATATCTCCTCTTCAGATTTAGATTATTGGTAAAGATCTACTTATATAGGACTGCTGTTCCTGTTTCCATTTAGTGTTTTCTTTATGACAAAATATGTAATCTTTGGCCTTTGCTAGATATTATCAAACACTTCAATAAGACTTCCACTTATATATACTCTAATCTTCTCATGGAACTCATCCTAAAATCTTCAATATCTTTTACAACATGTACTTCCTCTTTATTATTGAATCTGTTAAGTTTGACATGAGCCATGACTTGGCCTCTCTTCAAATGAATTAGTTCTCTAATGATGATCCCTAATACTTTGAGTTCTTTAGTATAGCTTGGACTATAAATTTAGCAGTACTATAAATTCCATAGCTCATAAACTTTCTAAGCTATTATTTAAGGCATCATTTTCATTAATTTCGATACTAATCACCAATGGAATGATCCATTGATCTCCAAGAAAGATAGTAACGTCATTGTCAGCACTGAAAATAGGCCTTCTATGACATAAAATGTAGTAGAAAACTTCTCTGTCCCCTTAGTATTCAGGACTTAATTCATTTAATTAAATTTACAGTTTGGAGTCAACCATAAAAGTGAGATATTTTGTGATTTTGACTCTTTGTTCTTTTAAAGTAGCATATGGTAGTTTAGGAGATTAGAACTTACTCTGCACGAAGTTGATGACCATTCAATCTTTATAGAAACTGTGTTTTTTAAGTAATTGCAGTGGCTGTTTTTAAGCATAATGGTGGGGGAAGTCAGCACCATAATAAACCACAAGGGTAGCGAAGAGTAAACTCCTACACACAGATCATAAATGGTCCATCTAGCTTAGTATTTCATGTTAAAGACATTATCATGTAAGAACTTGAACTTATTTATCAGTTTTAAGGACATGTTGTTGATAAGGGCACCGGTGTGCAGGACAGCTAGTACCCATACCCATTGGATGGCCACTTACACTTTGGTTACACTTTTGCCAAAGGTGCTCCCATTAGTCAATACTTAATTCACAGTTTTCTTATAAGCCTCAAGATTTTTTTTGCAAGTCCTTGATGGTTGCCTTTTTAACCGTCCCTTGTTCTAGTTGATTGATGTGGTAATCCTCTCCTTGACTAATCGCTCTCCCTTATCAACATTCTTGATATCTCAGTTAGACTTCAATTCTTGAGCCAAGTATCTAGAGCTGACCTCTTCCATAGCTTTTAAGTTCTCAGTTCATAATTACCATTGGTTCTATGGGAGACTCAATACTTAGTAGCTGGTTCTGCCTACAGAGGAATCTTATTCTTAGACTTCAACCCCTGTGTAGAGATTGACCCAGCTCAACACTGGAGCTAGCTCTTTCTCTTCCTTCAAGTGTTCCTTTGAGCTTAGCGGATTGAGGCAAATTCTCCAGAAACACTTGGTTTTTACACTTGTGGAAATGGAACTCTCATGGTTTTGTTGGGTTGGTCGTCCAGGTTTATCATTCAGTTTGTCAATTATATTTTATTTAAAAATAGTTAGTCTTGTTGATGTTGCACCTTATTTGTTATCCAATGTTCTTGACTTCAACCTTGTAGGTACATTGCACATCTAACAGCACTTCCTTGACCTCTTTCAAGGACCTCTCTGCTTCCAGTGCTAACATAGTACAATCTTCAACTGAGGGTGATAAATGAGTGAGCTGAGCAAACAGTCTTTGAAGTTAAGAACTCTATAATCCTAGTAGTAAAAAGCATATGAGATTAAGGTAATATCATGCTGAATAGTTAATGACAGATTCTTTTTTGTCAACTTTAAAAAAGAGAAATTTTTGTTTCAATTCTGCACATCATGTGTGCTGCCTTTTTAACTAGGCCTCTGATTTCTAGAGTAAAGGTGAGTGCTTATATGGCCAAGGTTTGCGAACTTCCAAGTGGGAAAATCAGGTTATGGAACTAATATAAATCCCGCGTTATAGCTTTTGGAATGAGGTAGTATCTCTAAGTTTAGTAGGTCTGAGATTATAGAATTTTGGTGATTTTTATCTCTCTAGATTGAGTAGAGCTCAGCTAAAGTCCTTATCTACTATTTATCCAACTAAAATAAGCATTGTTTACATAAAATTTCAAAGTGAGGGAAACTAGAATTATTAGCTAGTCAAAAGTTATTGTAATTAAACTTGATCTTTTTTTAAAATTTTAAGATTTATTGTAGCACTATCAATAGTATCTTGACGTACAGCTTTGTTTGATGAGTCATTCTCTTGCATTAATTATGGTGGGAACATCTAGGCACATCATGGTGGGGTAAAAGGGTGTTCAGGAATAGATGAAGTTTAAGCTTGTCTGGTCAGATAAATTTTTATAAAATGCTTTTTGGGTGATCATAAGGATGCTTTTTGGTAGTGGATAATTTCAAACCCTCATATGTTTATTTTTTATTTGTGTACTAATGTTAAATTAAAGCTGTTCATATCAAGCTTCTTCAGATTATATAAAATTTTTAAACCTCTGATCTGTTTTTAGGTAAACTATCAAACTTTTTAGTACTAGGAAAGTTGGGTCATCCAAGGTCATTCATAGGCTGTCCCTAGTGGTAGCCTTCTTATGTAAAATTTTAATATCCGCGCACTTCTTAATAACTTAATTATTAGACCCTGATACTACTTAAAAAAGAGGCTACCATTACATGAGTATTTACCACTTAGGTGGTTGTTGAAGATTTTTCTTTCTAGTGGCTAGTTCTTTGTTGTTTATATAGAATTAAGTTGCAGCTGTCTATTGTATGGAAACAATAGACCAACAGATAAAGAGTCTAATTTAAACTCCAGGATTTAAGACCGGACACTGTATTATTCTGTCAATACTCATATATATGGCACTTCCTAAGCGCTTCCTGATCAATATAGTAAATTTTTAGACATAATATAACAATAAGTAGTAAATGAAAAGTGTTTTTCATTAAAATGAAAAATGTGCTAGACTACAAAAGCTGTGAGATAATACTTGAATCTGCCCTTTTCTGCTGAAACAATTCTTTAAGTAGGGTTAATTATGATGCTAACTTTTTCTTCGCTCTTAACTCCTCTCCTTGCACCATTACCTGACCTTTGGCTTGTGATCAAGTTTTCTGAGGTTTTTCTCCACATCTGAGGCTTCCTGCTGTACACCCAGTTCCACCTTTATGTTTGAATCTTTTCTAACGTAATAAGCAGCTCTTAGAAAGCACCTCCTCTGATGCATGTTAGAAAGTTTATGATACCAATACTATGAGCTACAAAGTGCAGCGCCATGAAATTTGAACCACTAATTAACAAATAGTCTCATTGCAATCTGATCAACACTAATATCTAATTCCAACTTAATCTTTTTTTTTAGTACTAGATGGTCCCAAAATAATTCCAACTTAATCTTAAAGCCCAATGATGAGTTATTAAATTTTATATTACTAAGTGGATCTATAAAGCCACGACTCCCCAGCTTTTGTCACAATTTAAATAAATTTGTAAAAGATATGATCTACTACCTCAAAATTTTTATAACTTAATTACATAGGATTACTTTTTCTTTCCTGTAACAATCACTTTAGTTACTATGATTTGATTCAAACAGCAATTTTTGATAAATCACACAGGAGAGATGGGCGATTTTGATAATAAATCTAATACAACCTGGGCAAGCGTCGCATCAAGAGGTGTGCAAAATGGTGCACCCAAGGGCAAGGAACGCCCTGGAGGGGGACCAGGAACACAAGCCGTTAAGAAACCACAAACTCAGACACTGTCCAGGTTTATGGTGTTTACTATAAAACAAGATCAATACATGTATATCCAATGTAACCATTTCCTTTCAAAGGTGGAGCGTGGGCTCTGACTCTTCCTTAGGGATGAGTCCCTGACCCTGTGGGAGAAAACATGCGAGGCACAGCCCTCCCTTTTCCCCCACGCGGTATATGTCGCCATCAACAACATGGGCCATGGCTGGATAAATATTGGTTTTGAAACAGCCAAAGAAGCGGAGGCCACAGCAAAAGTCTGCATCAAAATTGCCCTTCCTGAGGGCAAAAAAAATAATGCACACTGCACGCATCAGATGAAACAAAGCGAAAACTTTGTTCATCTCATTCAACTCACTCCCTACAAACCTTCCTTGTAAGGTAATCGAGGAGGAGCTCTGCAAAGGGCACATAGCTTATGGAGAAATTATGCAACTCAAATTACAACAATTTCACCTAATGCCAAACCTGTGCACAGGCAAAGCTATTGCCATAATCAGCCCATTCCCTGAAGTGGAAGATGACTTATCAAGAATCCCCCACACAGCAGAGTTTCACTTTGCAGATGGGGGACAGTCATCCACATTCTGAGTTACACCAGAATGCGCACCGCCTATATGCAACCACTGCAGTTCATTGGGACACAAGGAACACGCATGCCCCGTGAAGGAGGGCTCAATGGAAGCAAAATACTGTGAGGAAGCCATGGACAAAAGTAACAAAAACTTCGCCAGAATGATTGACAGTCATCACCCATTCCACTGGGGTGAAGATGGACTTTACTCCATCATGGACCCAGTTACACATAAACAATGCAAAGTGGCACAAAAAGCCCACAAGTGGGCAGCGGCTGAGGCGGGCAGTACACGCAGAATTATCCATCAACCCTGGACAAATTCAAGAGGATATTTCGGATATTCAACAAGACAACCAATCAGAACAATATGCCCAGGTTGAAAATTTTCACGGCAATTTGACTGAGTTACCAAGCGACATCAATCATGCACACTTTGAGGAACATTTCAACCACAATATGGGCAAAGATTTGGTGCTCAATTCTCCAAATTTGAACCCTAAAATTACAGAACTCAATCAGCACCCCACATTGAACCATCATGAGATGCGTGCGGGAAAAGAAAATGCAAATTCCAAAAACCACAATTCCCATGAAAAATAGAGCAAGATCAAGGGAACTGACATTGTCACTGAAAGAGTTGGAGTACAGATGCGGAGCATGGCCAAAATGAGCCGTGGTGGGTTAGGGCCAGAGGGCCCACCCAACCACTCCTGAGGCGCTGTGGGCACCTCAGTGTCAATAGGGATGCTAAACATCGCAGGAGCCAGGGCTCAAACGTCCCAAGCCAAAAAGCTGGACTTTATGCTAAAGCCCCTTGTAGACATCTTGGCCATCCAAGAAACCCACTGTCTACAAGGGGAAGAAGGATCCTGGTCAGCCAGGGTCTCACCATCACAATCAGTATGGACGTTGTGGGATCCGCCAATGGATGCCACAAATAATTTAATAAAGTGAGATATTTATTTTTCAATAAAAGTATAAAATAACACTTATTAAGGTTTTTTATGTTTTTATTCTACAGGCAGGGCAAAACCAGAAAAGGTCCTTTTCTTGATACTAGTTTTTCCTATTTAAACTAGTTCAGATTTTGAGACCATCGATATTTGAGGCAAAAGAATACAAAGCTCAGTCCTCCAAATTAGGGAATATAGTTTTACAGCCTATTAGATCAAAGATAAATTTTTTTGAGGCAAAACTGACCCATGTGGTAATGATTTGATGTATTGTATCCAATCACCTTTGAGTAAAATCTTTTCACCTTGGCGGTGGTCTGACTTGTGTGGTAATGGTTGGTTAATCCTAACCCTATCATTGTCGAGTAGAATCAGCACACCTTGGGAGGGTTTAGATCCAAGTGGTAATGATTTGTTCATTTGCACCCAATCATTGATGGGTAAAATCTTTTCACCTCGCAGAGGTTCAGATCCATGCAATACTGAACACCTCAAATTTGGCTGAGAAGTTGGAGTAATCCTATTATTAGTTTTTAACTTTTTAAGCTGATTTTGATTATAATCCTTATTTATCCAATAGTCAGGATTCCACCAAGAATACACTATGGTCTTTTTGCCTTTGGTACTCATATCATTAATGACTACAATATCATTCGAAGTTTGGGCAGGTGATGGGCCAATCAGGGTAGCCAATTCAGGAGCACTCATACCTCCAACATTCTTTCTCCTAGGTCGAGAAAGTGAATGTCCAACAGACATCTCACTGTGGGGTGATCATCTGAAATAACAAAAAATTAAAAATTATAAACTCCTTGTCATACCTTCATGGCCGCATCCTGGTAGCAATGATCACATGCCAAGAGGAAACAATCTCGATAGCATGCATATATGCACTGTGCACTGCAGCTGAGAGAAAACAATTTCTTGAAACTGTTCCAACACTCACCCTCAAACCAGATACCATCCTGTTGGGTGACTTTAACTGCTGGGATAACCCCAACATGGACTGATGGCCAAACCCCAGAGGATACCCACCGGGACACATCAAATTCCACACAATGAAAGCATCCCTTGGCCTACAGGATGCCCTCCCCTTGGATCACCACTCCTTCCCCACATGACATGGCCCAACATACGCGAGGGAATGCTCATATCAATGAGCCACATTAATCACATCCTCGTTTTACAATCCTAACAATTAAGAATTTCCAAATTTACAACAAAAAAAGTCAATTATTTTGAACGCCAACTTGTTTTGGTGCAGTTATCACCAACCTGAACCCATGCACAGGTGTCGCCCTGGAGAAAGTTACACCCAGAAAACATAAAATTACCCAAAATAACCAAATGGGTTGAACACGAGGCCATGAACCAAGAATTCACAGCCCCATTCAGATCAGATCCCATTGCAACATGGGTAAATTTTAAAAAGGAACTAATCAACAAAACCTGACATATCACATCATGTAAGCACACTGCCAATACAGCCACAATCAGGTGTACCTTGGTGGAGCTGGACCACCTCAAGCATAATACTCTGAGACCCAGTTATAGCCCCAACTGGGGACGCAAATGGGCGGAAATATCCTCCCAACTCAACACCCTCATCTTTGAGCACCAACACAGAATCAAAGTATCAAACAAAGGTAAGTCCATAAAGGAAAGAGAAACATGTTTGACATATTTCTTCTGCCAATTACACTCCCATGGCAACCAGCCCGCGTGCACACAGGTCTGCAAGACTGACGGCACCATGGCAACTGACCCTAAGGAGGTCAAGGATGAAGTACACCGCTATTACACCGAATTATACCGTGATATGCCAACAGACCCACAAAAAATCACAAAATTTATACAAACCACTGGAATACAAAGCACACCGCTGAACTACAATATTCTAGATCTAATCACATGGGAGGAGCTTTGGGATACAATCCGCGGTGCACCACTTAGGAAATGCCAGGGCCTGATGGGATACCCTATATTTTACAAAAAATATTTTCAACAAATTGCCCCCCCTCCTATTGGCGTCTATAAACTAGTGCTTGCTGAAAACACGCCTCCTACCTGGTGGCCATGAATCATATGTCATAACCTTATATAAAAAGGGTGACAGATTGGACCTGGCCAACTGACGTCCAATCGCACTATCTAATACTGACACAAAAATTAAAACAAAAATTTTAGCAGCCATATTAGGCGCAATTGCCTCTAACGCCCTATCACCCAACCAGTTTGGGTTTATACCAGGGCGCTCAATCTGGAACAACATACACCCTGTTGCAAACATATGTCAGTCCAAAGCAACTGGAACCCTAGTCTTCTTGACCAGGAAAAGGCATTTGACCGCGTTAGCTGGCCATACCTAAAGGAATGCCTACACGCTTTCAAACTACCACCCAGATTAATAAACTAGGCGATGCACCTCACAGAATCTGCAACCATGGCTGTATGCGGCCCTGGCTTCCTAACTAACAAGATCAAACCACACAGAGGGCTCAAACAAGGGGACCCCCTCAGCCCACTACTGTATAATTTAAGTTTTGATCCACTCCTCCGCATAACTGACTTACGCCTCATGGGCATAACTGCACAAGGCCAGCCAACAGTCAGGATACTGGCCTTCGCGGATGACTGCATGGCAGGTATAGATAACAACAATGATGCCCGTCAGCTGGAATGCACCCTAGAGGAATACTCCATGGTGAGAAACGCATCGCTCAACAAAAGGAAAACAGTAATAATTCTCTTAGGCAAGTACACTAACAACTGAGCTTTAACACCAGAGCCTCATACCCCCATATGAAGGAAAAACCCAATCATCTTACCCTTTGCATCACCTCCCACCACCACTCCTGTCCGCCACCTTGGGATATGGCTGGAAACAGGGGGATCGCCAATGAGACAATGGAAAGCAACCTACTACAGCGGGTATCCAAACGCGTCGCCTCCCTCAAGGGAAGACACCTAGGACTAATGAGGCGAGTAGCAGTTGCTAACTCACTCATCCTCCCAATACTATGGTACCCTGCCCATGCAATCGCCTTCTCACCCACCTTTATAACATCAATCCGCACGCTCATCCAGGGCTGGCTGTGGCCTGGATCCCATCCTCCCATACAGATGGAAACACTCTTTGGACCACGATCAAGTGGAGGCATTGACTAATAGATTTTGAGAGCCATGCCTACCGCATCCTGAGTACTTGGATAAAGGAAGTCCTTGCCCCAGACCTCCCACAGCAACACTGGTCCAGGCAGCGAGAATTAACTTCGCACAGGCGCTCAAAATTAACCACCCACATAGCCCACCCAGACTACTATCATACCTTGCTAAACACCCTACCACAACGGGCCCGCATGGAACCCCCTCACTTCAAATGTATCCTCTGAACCATCCGCCACATGAGATGGACCGTAGAGAACACTGGCACTGTGCAGGGAAGGGGACGACCCAGCCCCCACTTTTAATTAAAAAATCCAGAAAACCACCCCCAGAGAGACATGCTTGCTATGACCCCAACCATTGCTAGAGTCAAATACCTAGATGCGTTGGACATCCCCTATGATTTAACCACACAGAAGACAATGTGGAGAATGACGCACCACCCACTCCTACAGCTGAGGGTAAGAGCCAACGCCTGGCGCTGTCTGAGAAGGACCTATAGGACAGCGGACCTCTCCAATTCCCTCCATACAACCTACGCAGTATGTGGAGGGGAGGGCTCTCTACATCACCACCTAGAAACATGCCCCCAAACAAAGCCATATGGCAGGAAGTCTCGCGCCTGCTTAAGATCCAAACGAGAAGGAATTTTCTATCTCAAAGAGCCTCCTCACGCTCCAGATCTAATCACCAATCCCATCTACCCTCCACTCCCTAATGATACCCATTGAATTGTGGAAAATCAACACCATTGCCTTAGATGCGTTCAGGGGCACGGTCCCAACCATCCATGGGGTTATCAACAGATTCCACGTCCACTTACTGGAGCACTTCCAAGCCTGGCTCTATGGATATATGAGGCCAAGGCAACAGGCGCTTAAAAAATCGTGGTTCCCACTCTGGTTCCTACATACAGACCCCTTCCTTCACACCTGCTTCATAGTGGGGGAAACCTCCTTGGAGTATCGAGCCAACCCCTCTATCTGGCAGTTCCGCTGGCAACAGGGGTAACCTGAGTACCCCAGGGTGCCCAATTTTATCTATCTTCGTCTTTTGCACATACTCGGTAATGCCCATCCCCTGGTCAGCTTGTCTTGGTTAAATAAAAAATAAATTACATAGGCTTGAAGCCTTGGTTATTAGTTAAATCTAAATGAACAATACTCTCGCGATTTATCCATTCAATTGTTCAACAGTGGTATCCATGGCATTATCCCTCACAAGATGAGACCTGGGGTAATACTTGAGGTGCTTGGAATACACTATAAAGTATAAGACTTAACTGGTTTTTTTGAGATACTTAGTGCTTCATCGCACAATAATTGTTGCTTGCCCAGTCCAAGCTACGAGAAGTTTGTACAAGTTACTTCTTCTAACATGATAAAGCCATATTGCCAATCTGAATATAAACAATTGTGGTCGCAAGCTACTATCCCTAGTACCTTCTGCTAAGCTGTTAGTTATTTCTTACAGATTAAATCTGAATATTTACTAACTCTATTTCTAAATCTTGTTAAAACCTCTTTGTGGTAAAATTTCCCTATCAGCATCGACTATAGAGGCCAACGAATATGGTAAATCAACTTCTCATCCATATAAAGATTCTAGGGTGTCATCTAGATTATTCAATGATAAATTATGTTATATGTATATAATGCTGATGGTAGTAACTGATCCCACTTGGTGGTATGTTGATTATCTTCTTAATTATTCCATCAGAAGTACCACTAACTCTTTTGATGCCGCCACTTGTTGAATAGTATATATATGGTAGTGAATCATTGTTGAACAGCTACTAAGTCCATTTTATTCTTCATTTACTTCATATATAAAGTTCACATTGTTAGATAGCAAGAACTGTGTTTACCCATGTTGCAATATAAGAAGGGGAAAATGAACCGGGAAGCCACACTGACAGTATAATTATCACTTCTGCTGCTTTAACCCACTTGGTGAATTGTTTGATGGCGACTATCACAAACCTGACTTTATCAGATGCTCATAGTAGCGTCCCCACAACGCCAATAGACAAAATTGAAGAGGAACATTGGGAGGTAATGTGTCAGACTAAGACTTTTAAGGAAATGGCTTGAACGTCTCACATAGGAAACATTGTTCAATTGTAGAGCTGATATTAGCCAGTCATTGCTTACCAATAGTAACTTGACTTCATAAGGTTTTGCATCTTCTGAAATCGTCCATGCCAACTTGAAGATGTGATTTCAAAATTAGGTCAAAGCGGTCACTAGTAAGCACATATGGGCACCATTTGTCATTGACAAGCTTCTCAAGTTGTTCATCACTTTGTGAGTTGCTTTGGAACATCTTCATAGCAAATTTCTTCCCTCACCAGACTAATCCATTCAGGCATCTTCAGGAAGCACAATAAGGTCATACAAGCAATCAATTACATTGTTCTGTAAGTGGTTTACTGGAAGACTTGATAGTCTATCAAAAAAATGAGGTTTATATAAGACTTTTAAATTTTTTAAATAATAGCCTTAAAGCTTTAACGCCCATCCTATAAGGTGACTGTGATTTTTGGTTTCTGCTTTAGAGGGCTGGTTCTTTTTTAGGTGTGGAATGCAGTTTTGTGCATCTATTGTGTGATGACAATAGACAGGATGGTAATTTTAATCTAAGATATAGCTTCTTGGTAGCACTTAAATAGTAAACCCTGTAGTTTACTTGGATGATGGCACGACGCCCTAATCTTACTGAAACCAAGTAAATACTGACTAATACAAAGTAAAATACTAAACGCAAAAAGTTTATAGCTTAATTTATAAACTAATCCAGTAGTTGAATGTTTTTTGTTAGTATTAGCTTGAGGGTTATTTATAGGGTTCAATTTTAACCACATCTTACCCATGACGTCTCATTTTCAATGGCACTTGGCCACATAAAATGTTTTTAAGAACATCTACAAATACTTTGACTCAGGGCATCCTGCTCAGCCTCAGGGTCAGAGTAAACATCATCATCATTCTCAAGATGGCATTTCAGACATGTCTTCAAAATAGCTGAACTGATTCACTTTCACATGTAATTGGCAGCACATACCAAGGCGATTTGTATCACTAATTAGTAATAAATTTGATCAAAAAATTGACTGACATTAGAAAACTAATTTCAACATAGACCAACAAAGCCCACGTGCCTGAGTCATTAAATTGAAACTTAAATTTAAGTCCGACCTAACCAACAAAGCCCTTGAGCCCATGTCATCATAGTCAAATATTATTGAGTGAAATTGCTAGGCCGTGTATCTTAAGTTTGGATATACTTAGGATATACTTGATCCATAATTGCTGATATCTGATATGATCGAATATCTGATGATTAGGTCCAGTCAATTACTCAACACTTCCCCCACCTTAACTGGATATAGGCGCTGGGTAACCTTCTTCCTGAATCACAATGTCTAACTTTTCACGATTTTCAAATTTCAAACATAATTTTGATTACCTTTCCTTAGCTGACAGGGCCAGCATGCCTGGTGCCAAGCTTTCTTAGGTTTGGCACATCTCCGCCAGGGTCTAGATAGTCAGGACTTGTATGAAATCCACATCTCTCCAATTCTGTTGCAGGCTTCTCCAGTTTAATTGCACTCTCCTCCAACTACCAAAGAAGAAGTACCTAGTTCTAATGCTATTGAGGCATCAAATCTATGAAATAAACTCCTTGGCTTGCAATTATTATTGTAATTATTTTTCCATTATTAAATTTTTTTATATTCAAATTTTTTATTAATTTAGTTTTTTTCTTTTTTTTCTTTTTCATATTATTATTCTTTATGATATGGATGAAGGAACTTAGCATGTACTCAATTCACAACCCAGCCATCTTGATCCTTAATGGTATATACTTTTTCAGATTTCTCCAATATAATAATGGACCCTTCCAAAGCGAGGCTAGCTTGTGCGCGCAGCCTGCGCTATGAGTGTCACAATATACTACTAAATCTCCTTACTTGAACTTAGTCATTCCCCATGCCTGACAATCTTGTGTTCTTGTGTAGTAATCTCCATTTGGTCAGAAGGTTTTGGGAAGATTCGACGTTGTCCATCAGGCTTAAGCTTGTATAGGACTCATATTTCAGTATTTGGTGTCAATTAATGCTTTTTTGATCACTTTTTGAATTTTGGGTGGTTCATTTCCATAATTTTGGTTAATAATTTTTTCATGAAGCACATAGGCCAAACTGCCCAGGACAGCTATGATAGGAAGTCGTGATAGTCCATCTGCATTTTGATGGGCCACTCCAGCTCTATGAATAATTTAATAATTGTACACTTGTAATTTCAGAGCCCAGCGGGCTAACCATCCTTCAGATTCCTTGAGATTGTGGAGCCATTGTAATGAGCTTTGATCTGTTACTACTTGGAACTTGGTGCCATATTTGTAGACTCAAAATTGTTTACAAGCATAGATGACAGCCAGACACTCTCTTTCAGTCACTGTATAATTATGCTTATGCTTATTCAGCGTCCTGCTGCAATAAGCGACTGTATGCTCCTCGCAGTCACCATTTGCAGTCCCAGCCATGAGCGCCACTTGTTGATTTTTGGTTCTGCTTCAGAGGGCTGGTTCTTCTTTAGATGTGGGGTGGAGTGTCTTGCGTCTATTGTATGACGACAATAGATAGGATGATGATTTTAATTTAAGATATAGTTTCTTGGTAGCACTTAAAGTGTATACCCTGTAGTTTACTTGGATGATGGCACACCGCCCTGATATTACTAATACTATGTAAATACCAACTAATACAAAGTAAAATACTAAATGCAAATAGTTTATAAAATTAATTTATAAACTAATCCAGTAGTTGAATGTTTTTTATTAGTATCAACTTGATGGCTATTTATAGGGTTCAATTTTAACCACATCTTACCCATGACGTCTCATTTTCAATGGCACTTAGCCACATAAAATGTTTGTAAGAACGTCTACAAATACTTTGACTCAGGACATCCTGCTCAGCCTCAGGGTTGGAGTAAATACCGTCATCATTTTCAAGATGGCGTTTTGGACACGTCTTTAAAATAGCTGACTGATTCACTTTCACATGTAATCAGCACCCCATACCAAGGTAATTCGTATCACTAATTAGTAATTAATTTGATCAAAAACTTGACTGACATTACAAACTAATTTGAACATAGACCAACAAAGCCCACATGCCCAAGTCATTAAATCAAAACTTAATTTAAGTCTGACCTAACCAACAAAGCCCTCAAGACCGTGTCATCATAGTTGAATATTATTAAATGAAATTGGTAGGCCGCGGATCCTAAGCTTTGCATAAGCTTAGAATATACCTGGTCCATAATCGCTGATATCTGATATGATCCATAATAAGTTTTAAGCATGCTAACATTATTATGTCCCTATCAAATATCCAATGATTAGGTACAGTCAATTACTCAACAGTGACCACCTAGATTTTCATGTTATGCAACCATTACAAGGATGAATGGTCAGTGTCATGGAAGAGTTCACTAGTGGATTGGAGAGTAATTTCTTGCACTCTGGAAGGAACCCTGCAGTGCACCACCACCCATATCTTAGATAATCAGGTTTGAGTTGCAGATAAAGGAAATCAACCCCATTTTATGGATATAGATGTCCCAAGAATTTTACCATTTGGTCAGGCTTAAATCATATTTAATAATCTGATACCTGCCAACCAGAGATTTTTAGTATGAAGACAAAGCCGCTGACGCCACCAAAGGCTATTAAATTTGACCACCCTTTTATGCCCTTGGGGATCTAAGTTAATTATTAAACAGCTGATGATGAAGGAATGACTAAGCCAAAGTACTATGATGGAAGCAATCAAACCTTCTGTCATAATATTAGCTGTAAAGGAAGTCAGTCAATTATGAGAGGCAGTCAAAAGCCTGAGCGAGGCGCATCAAAACAGCAACATCAACTGAATCTTGACCCCAATCAACATACTATCAAACCAGGTAGCAAAGTAATTACTGTAAGAAGACTGCTGCCCCAGACCAGAAGCGAGTATTGAGCAAGGGCCACCAAACATCCCGGTGCAGGGATGTCTAATGCAAAGCAGAGCTTTTGGATTGAAGCATTGAACAAAGTGTATGCCACCACCTAGGCCAAGACCAAGAAGAGACTTACCAGGAGTTTGTGAAGCCCCTACAATATCACCATACCCCACTCCCATTTTCTTTCAATATACATATATTTTTTATCTTGATATTATGTATGAAGTATGAAAATACTTCGTTTTTTACTTTGATAAAAAATCCTTTACCACAGAATCTTAGTTTATCTTTTCTTTCTACTTAATTTGGGTTTAAGTATGAGATCTTTTTGTAACCATTATGGAATCTAAAGAATCAAGCAGAAGATACAGCAATCAATCTGGTACCTGCTTAAGGAAGAGGACACTCGTTTAAGATAACACCTTGAGTTACCAAGAATGACAAGGAAGAGGTTGAATGAGGTTCCTTGAGTCTTGTGTTAGGCGAAAGTAGCAATTTTAATGTTTAGAGTTTCAAGCAGAATATTCCCAGAAGGTCGATGAACAGTTCCAATGAGCAGGATATGTACATTGGTTAGCATCAGAATAGGATTCCACAGTGATGGTGATCATGCCCTTCAGAATATCGCCTGGTGTCTAAATTTCGTGGAATAGAACCCCTTCAAAGCAAGTCAGCCTCTTAAATTAAGAAAACTAGGGCCAAAAAGCTGACTGTGGTGCTCACTACCTGTGTGAAACCATCATACCATAGTGAATAACATGAGAATCTTCATAAACAGATATAAGATGAAATATGGAGGTATACCATGGCGAAGATTCCTCTCAACTCCTGGAAAGAGAGGAAACTGTCTATTAAATAACTCTGAACATTAGAACTAGATTTATCAGATTTACAAAGCCAACTTGAGCAAGTTAAGGAGACCGCTAGGAGAGCGCGCATAGCTTCCATACTTTTTGTGACTGAACCTTTAGCTGTGAAGAAGATTGAATCTACTATCAAACTGATGGAAGACAGACTGTTTTTCCTTGAAAATGAGAACAGAGTGAACTTCTGCATCTTTATTAATATGGAGAGTGTTTAGAACAGAAAGATTCTTTGATTTACAACATGAACAAGATTTGGATGAATTGAAGACTCAAGGCATATTGAATCAGACTCTACCACATCTCGACCGCCTAATTAGTTAGAGGCACTGATCTTGGCTACTCAGTTGATTGCTGCGCAAATGAGCACTGTGCGCTATGAACCTATTACAGAAAACCCAAATTTAAGCCCTACTTCAAGACAACATATACACCTGGCGAGGTAACTATTGCAGGTTTCCTAAAGATATACAAAAACGTTAGATATGGTGTGAGTGATCACCAGAAGGCATGTCACATATAAGGTTGCAAGAGTCATAAAGATCAGGAGGTTCTCAGCACAAATTTATGACCTGGATTAACCTGAAATAAAGTGAGGAATATTCTCCTGTATGAGTTTGGATCTGAACAAGACGTCCAGAACATGAAAAAAGACTTTCTGCTCATGAATGAGAGGAAATAATAGGTGAGTTACTAATTATGCCACATGTTAATACCTAAAGGCACAACAATTATGGTCAACTGGAACTTCAGATCTACTAACTGCGAAGATGGTACTACTGGGTTCCCTAGAGATGCTTCCCGCTTTGAAGATGCACATGAACTTAACCAAAAAAGGCTTCAATGTCATTGAAGGCTATCAAGGAATCTTTAAATATTGTTCGAGAATGTATAAGACAGATTATAAGACATCAGGACAACCCCCTCAATGAACAAGCAAGGCTGTATACGTTGCTCTTGACAAGAGCGAGAAACCTAGAGACAGAACTTCAAACCCAGTATAATGACAGCCTCTGTTGGTAATTTATAAACATCTCATCCAACTCAATAAGATTATGACAAAATCTGCTTTTCCCATTAGGTGATTTACCTTAGTAGATGAGTTATCATAAGAGATGATAACAAGTGTTGGTAGCTATCCCTAACGAAATAATAGCTATTTTGCCGTGATTTGGTTCCATTGGATTACTTGTGTTTTGTTGGGGACAATCCCCAATAATAAATTTACTAAATGGTTCAATTGCCGAGTTAAACTGGAAGTTTAATTATACCTGTTGATCAGAGTTTATCACCAATTGACTTAAGGGTTTTTCTTAGTTGTTGAAGAATTGACAACACTTTTGGTAGTAATTTTCAGGTTTACCTAATAAGGTTAACCCGGTGAGGTCAAATTTCTAGTCAGCGGCAATACCCAACGGAGGAGGAAATTTGGGTATGGTGAAAACAGGAGGGTAATCCATAAGTGATGGCTGCCGTCTCCTCAGAGGGCCAAAATAAGAGTTGGGCGCCGGATTTCCTATAATTTACTTGATCCTAAGTAATTAAAGCAGGCAATTGAAGACTTGAATATTTAACTGTTATAAATTTATTGTATTTGTTACTCTAGGGATCAAAAATGACAGATCATATATCCTTTAGTCAAATATTTCTTATAAATTCTCTGCGACTTCTGCAATAAGAGAGGAAGAGTTGAAGAGTAGAATTTCCTTGTTGTTTAAAGACTTTATTAGAGTACCTTTTAGGGATAGAAGGAAGAGAGTTAGCATCAGTATAGCATTATGGACACTAATAAATTTGGTTGTGTAAAACTCAACTTGGACAATAGTCTTCATAGTATTCTCAACTCAGTTAGTTGATTATATCAATAATCTATTTTAAACATACACAAGAACCTGTGCAGTAGACTTGAGAGCTACAGCGAGCAACCCAACTCATAAGTTTACAGCCTCAAAGAATTCACCTGCAACAAGTACCATAAACTTATGTGCTTTTAATAATTATCCTATGAATGCCACCAAGAAAAAGAATGTATCCCCTATTGAAGAATTCACCAATGCAGTTAACTGAGTGGATCTACACACCAATGGGGAAGATTATCATAATGTCAAGTATGCAGTAAGTGTAGGATACCACGTGCTAGGAGCACCTAGTGCAGTAACTATACCTTTTCAACTACTAGTGAATGGAATTGACAAAATTTGATCAAACAATAACTACTTGACACAGGTCTCATAAAATGCTCAAATCATCAACACTGTTAAAAATTAATACATTGTGATGTATACTTTTGAGAGTTTAGAACAAGTTACTAAGAATACTACTAAAACCACATCAACGAGAGAAGCTCTGAAAAAGGTTGAAGTGTCAGCAACTGATGCTTTGACAACTTGTAACTCGTTTGGAAAGAGAGTCATGAAAGTTTAAAGTGATGATACAAAGGGCTCTCATCTTGGCTGTACTGGATTCTGGAGCACTTGTAAATATCATATACTACAAGCTGATGAAGAAACTCAACATTTTACAAATGTAGACTATATTGTCAAGTACCAAACTCTGGCTAGATGTCATGTGCACCTTGGGAGTAAAACCCACATTTTCGCTACATTTGAGCGCATGGTTCTGATGGTTCCAGCAGTGGTTCTGGACAATGACCACTAAACATCTTGATCAGAACCCGGTTTCTAAATTAAGTTTGGTGCTAAGATTGACTTCACACAGTACCTTGAGCTTACTCAGCTACCAATTGTTTCTGGTGTTCAAAGATGAAGATGCCAAGCCGCGCAAGCAGAGGACCTGCTTGATGGAAACCAATCATTCAATGTACCTGATTACTACATCCTTTAGGAAAGGGGCGTTAAAAAACTACCTGCAATAGTTAGTGCAGATGAAGGCCTTCTATGAACGCAAGTGAGGTAGGGAGATTAGACCAGGAGAACATAATGGATGTTGCTCTCAAAAAGCCTTATACCTCTGAACTTGATACTTGAAGTTTAAAGTCATGATGGGATTAGAGAACAGGAACTAAAAGTGCTGCTTGGGTTTTAATTACAAATACTCCAGAGAACTGACTGTCATAATGTGGAACATCACCGTTAAGACTACCAATGTTGTTAAGAAAAAATTAAAAGCACAATCCAGATTGACATGCAGTGACGCCTTGAAACCAGTATATATGGTTGGTGATTTTTGATAAATTAGGAATTGGGGATGTAACCAACAAGGAGCAAAAGGAATTGGATGCGCTCTTGATGAGTAAACGACATCTTCAGCACTGTACAAAATGACTACATATTGTGCAAAGAAGAGGTGCACATGATGGACACTAGATATGCCATCCCATTCAAGTCTAAATTTAACGTTGCTCAAAAGCCAAAAATTCAGTTATTGCTAAGGAGATCAGTCAACTCTCAAAAGCCAGCTTAATCAAACCATTAAAGAGCCTGTGGGCTTCGCAGCTGCTCCTAATATGAAAGAAGGACTGAACACACCGCGTGATTTTGTACTACAACCAGTTGAATGAGGTTACCAAGAACGATTAGTACCCTCACCCTAAAATAGATGACGCACTGAAGCGCTTGGGAAGATCAGAGTACTTCTTGGTGATGGACCTAAACAGTGGCTAATGGTAGATGGAGCTCTCGCCTAAAGACCAGCAGAAGTGCGCCATAATCAACAGTCAGAAATTTTTTATATTACGAGGATGCTTCAGGGCTGTGAAACGCCCCTGACACCTCTCAAAGAGTGATGGACCAAATATAGAGGACCATAAGTTATTAAGTGTTCTCATCTATATGGACAACATAACAGTGTTTAGAAACACGTTCCAAGAGCACCTCCAACACTTATGAGAAGAGTTTACCCAATTGTGAGAGTCAAACCAAAAATAAAATGAAGTAAGTGTACCTTGCTGAAGAGACAGCTGGAGTTCCTAGAACATGAGATTATCCCAAAATTAATCAAGTCTCAGGAAGGAAAAATCAAAGCCATAGTGGCTATGGAACAGCCTTGAAGTATGTGTGCCATCCATGTATTCCTCAGTAAGTTGTGATAAAACTGGCAGTTTATCCCACATTTTACAGACTTAGCTTCTCCGCTCACCTACCTGTTGATTAAAGAAACGAAGCTTGAATAAGCCTGTAACAAGATAAGGCCTTTAAAGGGTTGAAAGCCAGAAAGGTAAAGGCACTAATTCTAGATTACCCTGACTTCAACAAGACGGTTTACATTACACTGTTATTAGGGACATTGATCTTGGAGCAATACTCACCTAATTGGATGAAGAAGGAATACACCATCCTTTGAGTACAAATCCAAGGTTTTTTAGAGCATAGAAGAACTACAATGTCATGGAAAGAGAGTGCCTGGAAGTGATAAAAAAGTAAAGCACTTTTGACCCTATTTTTATGAGGTTCGTTTTAAGTTGTGATGGATCACACATCACTCCATTGGCTGCGCAACGTGAAAAATCCATAAGAAAATTTTTCCCAATGGGCAGTAAAATTCCAAGGGTATAATTTTAAGATCTTAAACAGAGCAGGCAACAAGCAATTCAATGCTGAAAGACTGTCCCAACTACAAGTTTTCCATCTTCAAGCACATGAAAGCAATTGCCTTTATGACCTGGTCAGATTGCCAGTGGAGAAATTTCAAGATTAGAGTGACGAAGCAAAGACTGTCCTGAGAAGATGTTCCAGAGATACCAAACATATTGATGGGAACCTCCAGAACTAAATCAAGGACAAGTGGTACCCATACATCTGACCTTTTGATTGAATGGAACTGTTGATGGAAGCACATGAGCATGTTAGCCATGGGTGATCCCAGGAAGACTTTAGCATACCTAATAGATCGGTTCTATTGGAATTCAAAGTCAGACAAAGTACATTAGGCCTAGGAACTCTGTGTACCCTGAATGAGATTTGGACCTTTAGAGAAGCACTTTTTAGTTCCAGCCAATATTGCTAACAGCACCTTCCCATAATATATCCATTGGTTTGATAGGGCCGTTACCTATCGTCTCATTGTTCAAAGTTAATTCATATTTAGTGACCATTTAACCAAATGGGTCAAAGAATTAGCAGTCAAGATGTATACCGCAGTATAAAACAAGATATTCATGCACAACCAAGTGATAGTGAGGCACAGATGCCCCCAGGTTTTGCTATCAGACAATGGGAAGAACTGTATCTCTAATGTCATGAAGAAACTTATGGATTTAGTTGGAGTAAGACAGCAGTTCAACACTCCCTACATTCCATCCTCCAATGGAAGGGTGAATGTAAGTCTTGGGGAGTGTCCTTTGGCTCTCAACCAAGCTATCTTTCCATTCCCAAGTAAGAAAACACTGAAGAGGATGGCAGTACCCCTCATCACCCAAGGCGATCTCACTCACATAGTTGACAAGCGATGGGTGACAGCTCGCCCACTTTGGATCTCACCCCCAAGAACCTCACTCACCTCAGCAGAACTGTTGCGGGGAATCAGTGAAATCTGTGCCAAGATTATCAAAATGAAATTAGTTGGATCCAATTTGGGCGGCAATTGGGCTGATAGCTGAAATTCAAATGGTTTTAAAAGCATGAAGAATGAATCATTGGCTGGATCGCCCGATGGTTCCAATTCAACCCCAAAATCAGCAGAACAAATATTGGGTGCCAACGCCGAGAGTTAAAACCTTCCAATAGTAATTTAGGCGTTGTGCCCGATGAGCCTCTATCAACCAAATGAATGGTTAATTGACCAAGTGCAGGTGGGTTGGCTGCCCCAAACCTGTTACCAACTAAATGGTCCCATCCCTATATTGGATGGCCTTGGGGGATTCCTGTCGCTTGTTAGGCCAAACGCAATCATGCTAACTGTTGTAAATGTAATTGACCTCTGGTCCAGACGTTTGAGGTCAAACTGACAGAGACTCAGCCCGCTGCCAAATTTTGAGATGATGGTTCCCAAAGAATAAACCCACCTTTACCATCCAATTCGCTGGTTAGGCCAAATTTGTGGACCCTGACCATATTTTCACCAATTGACCACTATTTAATCAGTTGCAAGGCACTGAGAAGATTGGTGGTCAATTTTTCTTACTTTATTTCCCAAATAAAAATTTTATTGAAAAATCCCAAATTTTTATCTCCCTCCTTTCAACCACATTCCATATGGTGTTTGCCTGGTGGTCCGCTGCTCCGCACTCTGGGTGGGCCTTACCAATTCTCTTGGTTACCATGATTCCCTCAATCACCAATTGGATCTGACAAGCCCAATATTTTTGGCTCTACAACCCGGTTCTCATGACCTTTTGGCAGCAATATACAGGGATTTTATGGCCCTATGTTCGCCAACTGTGGGAGGAAATTCACCTCTCTTTTACCTCCAATGAAATGGTCTTAACAACCAAGAATCTCGCATAAACTATCCCAGTAGTTTCCACCCCTGTTAGCAGAACCGCTGGGTCTGAAATCTATTCGATATGGTTTGCTGCTGGGATACTTCTAACCCTGACACTCCGCCACCATTTTGTGGTATCCTATTTCCCGGCTCCATATCAAGTTGTACGGTTGGCAATGCCTCTGGCATTTTGGCTTGCTTTTTGGATGCTTTTGCACCCCGACTGGCAGGCCAGTCTAAACTTCTTCTGCCATTTCCATGACAGTGAAACAGGTAAATGAAACCCTGGTAGGTTTTATTGAGAAGATAGTACTGAACTGCAAGCTAAAGTGGGACCACCTTCTGCCATCCGCACTGTTAGCATACTGACATAGCCATCATTGAGTGATTGGAATATCTCCGTTTAAGGCCCTGTATGGGAGAGAAAAAGCACTTCCTACTTTGCTGGCACAGTTGTCTTCGCAGATTGCAAGAACTTACCACCTGGGAGTTACCAACAAAAGCTGGAAAAAGATTATTTAAGATTTAAAAAGAAGCGGTTAAGAATATTGAAACAACTATTTTCAAGAGATAACGTGAGATTCAGAGATGGTCAAGTTACCAGAGTTCAGTTTAAGAGAGAAGGTCCTATTCTACCATGTATGAATAGTACAGCCCGAGAAGTTGCAAGCCAAATTGGACTTGCCTTTGAACTTTTCTATCTGAGTGAGGAGTTAAGTTCATTATCAAAGATGACAAGACAAAAGAAATATATGACAGAGTGCATGCCCAGCACCTGAGGTCATTCCCCAGTCTTGTCTTAGGAGGGGAATTGTCATGGAAGAGACCACAAATGGACTGGAGATTAATTACTTTCCCTCTGGAAGAAATTCCACCAGTGCAAAAACACCACAAATTTTAGATAATCAGGTTTGAGTTGAGGATAGGAGAAATCAACCCCATTTTATAAATGAAGTTATCCCAAGAAATTTACTATTTAGTTTGGATGACGTCATAAGCAAAAATTGATACCCAATAACAAAAAAGATTTAAATTATGAAGACGATGTTGACTTCATCATTGATGACTATGAAATTTGACCTCTCTTTATACCTTTAAAAATCTTTAGTAACAATTAGCCAATGATTAAGGAATGACCAAGCCTAGTTTCCACTGTAAGCAATTAAATCTTCCATTGTAATATTGCCTGAAAAGGAAGTCAGACTATCTTGAGAGCCAGTCAAAACCATGAAGCGAGGCACATCAAAGCAGTGTCTTTAACTGAGTCTTGACACAATCAGCATACTACCAAAACCAGGAAGCAAAGTGATTACTGGAAGAAGACTGCTACCCATACCCAGAAGTGGGTATTGAGCTGGGGGCCACTGACCATCCTGATGCAGGGAAGTCCACCATGAGACGGTGCTCACGGATTAGGCATTTAACAAAATGGATTCCACCACCATGACGAAGGTCTTGAAGAGACTTACTAGGAGTTTATGAACCCCTACAATATCGTCTTACCCCACTCTCATTTACTTAAATTACACTCATTTTTATATCATGATTTTACTTCAGAAGTTTGAAAATACTTTGTTAAAGAATTTTCTACCACAGAATCTTAAGTTAATCCTTGTTTTAATTTCAACTGGGGTTAAATGAAGAGAACGCAAGTAAGTAGTCTGGGATTTAAATAATCAAACATAAGATAAAGTAACCGGTCTGATACCTGCTCAGGAAGTGGACAATTATATAGTAGAAGACCTTGGGCTACTGAGAGCGCCAAGGAAGAGGTTGGTTAAGGTTCCTTTGAGCCTTTTTTAAGCCAACGTACCAAAATTATGTTTTAGAGTGTCAAGCAGAACACCGCCAGCAAGACAATAAACTATTACAATGAGCAATCAATGCTACATTGGGTAGCATCAGTTGAGGATTTTAACAATGATGATCATGTCTCTTCAGAAGGTCGCCTGGTGTTTATCTGTGTGGAGAAGAACCCCTCCACAGCAAGTTGGTCTTCCAAGTTAAACGAGCTAAGGACAATGAGCTGACTATCAGTAACCAATTTGAAACGGACTTCATATACACATGATCTGAATTGTTTGACCGCGAGGATTACTGCAAGGCTTTCATCCAGTCACTGAGTAATGGTATTTTTTTAAAAAACACTTCATAACACAACGAAGTGGGATAATTTATTACATTTTCATCTAGTTGTGCATTTTTTTCTTCTATCACCAAATCAATAGCATCATTATACAAGTAGACGGTCTTCTTAAAATCAGAATAAAGCAAAAAAAAGATAGTTTAAATTCCATCTAGTACTAAAAAAAAGCTAGTTTAAAGGTTTATTTAACTCTTTAAATGCGTCTTTTTTGCTCAAGTCCCCACCCAAAAGATTATTTTTGGTAAAAAAGCGAGTTAAAGGCGTTGCAATATCAGCAAATTGAGGTATAAATTGGCATTTGTAATGAACCATCCAAATAAAAGACCTGAACAACTCTCATACTCCTATATTCTTCATCTTCACAATGACATCATACTTCCTGACAGTGGTTTGATCTCTTCTTTCTTATATCATGTCAAAAGAACTCAAGTTGTTTTATGAATACAAAGTTAACTCATTTTTCTAAAGATTAGCTTCTCAAAGGCGGTCAAAAACTTCACGCAGGTTTTAAGATGTTACTATAATAGCCTACTGAACACCGTGATGTTTTTTGAGTAGATCAATGCACACAACATTTTTGAGGTCTATAAATATCTTAACGATCACTGATTGAAACATTAAATGTGCAGTAAAAATGCCCTATGGCATTTGCATTAGCAATACAATAATTGACTTATAATCAAAGTTCTCTTCTCATGATCTTAATAATAGAAATAAAATTTAAAAAGCCCAAAGCAATTTATATATCTGAGAAGTACTTTGATTTTCCCAGTTAATATATAACATCATCCTTTAATAGCAAAGAGTATAATTCATTTATGTGATATTGTTGAGGCGCAATAATTATATATATGGCGTGGCCACTGTCCTTCTTTTTTACTAATAACAAAAAGGATGAAGCCCAGGGGTTACGATAAAGTATGAATTATCCAGAATCCATCAGTTGTTGTAGCTCTCTAAAAGATAATGTTCTCCACACTCTTTTAGAGGTAATTTAATTATAATGAAATGAGATTACATTAATAATATTCAAATTATGAGTTTACCTAGAACATACCATATTCAGTAGCACCTTGACTGAATATATTTTAAACTCCTTAAGAAACTCCTCCAAGTATTTTAATTCTTAGTTGGATATCTTGTCAAAGTTTAATTAATCCATACCCACTATGGCATGAATTATGTCAGGACTTTGGGGGAGCAACTCCAACACAGCCCCTATTATACAAGACCTCAAAGCCCCCAGCGAGATATTAGGCCATTAAGGCCTTAAGTAAAGCTAAAAAGGAAAGGAGATAGGTGAGAAATGGTAATTTTATTGAAATAAGCTTTGAGGTATTTATAGGACTTTGAGGCTAGAATTAGATCAAGAAATGGAAATATCAAAGTTGATTTTCCCCCTAAGATATATAAATAATACAAGGGAAGTGGGACCATCCTTGTCATAATTTAATGGTGGTCCTGAAAGGGTAAATTGATTGGGGTGCGGGTGCCAAAAGAAAATTTGCCATGACCCAATTGAGTTTTGACATCCTTGGCATTAGTTGCCGGTGTCAAATTATATTATTTAAAATATTATTGGGGTTGATCCACGATACTTCAGATTAAAAACCCAAGATAATGAGGAGTTCATTCTGGCATCTGCCCACAGGTGGGTCGCGACCCCTAGTTGAGGCTTCCCCCAATAAAGGGAGAATCCTGACAGAGCCCCTCCAAGCTCATTTAGGGGTCAGAGAAAGGTGGGGCCATTGGCATAGAGCTGGCATTGGAACTGGCACCCGGCATCAGCACTGGGGCTGGCATTGGCGTGGGGGACAGCATTGGGAGGAGGTCCCAGCATCAGGGTTGACACCCAGCATTGGCACTGAGGCTGGCATTGGCGTGGGGGCCAGCATCAGGAGGGGGTTCTGGCATTGGGGTGACACCCAGCATTGGCACTGGGGCTGACATCAGAAAGGTCCCAGCATCAGCACTGATGCTGTCATCGGAATAAGAGCTGGCATCAGGGATAAAACCCTGTTAACCTGGGCTTGGGTGCAGGCTAGTTTTGGGGGCATTAGCCCCCTCATCCTGGCTTTCCCTCTTGGGTCAGAGGCTAGGGACCGCCCCTCCTCCTTCCAATTTTAGCTCTCACTGAGAACTCAGGGGCCACTGTAGTGAGCACCAATGTTGGGACTTTGGGGGAGCAACTCCAACCTGGCCCTTATTAATCAGGGCCTCAAAGCCTTCAGCGAGCTAATAGGTCATTAAGGCCTTAAGTAAAGCTAAAATGGAAAAGAGATAGGCGAGAAACGATGATTTTATTGAATTAAGCCTCAAGGTATTTATAGGACTTTAAGACTAGAATCAGATTGGGAAAGGGAAATTTTGGAGTCAATTGCCAACTGAGATAAATATAAATAAATATAATTAGTATATGGGGAGTAAACCATCCTTGGCATAATTTGCTGGTGCACCCAAAAGGGTTAATTGATTGGGCTGCAAGTGCCAAAAGGTATTTTTCCAAAAAAAATTGAGTTTTGACATCCTTGGCATTAGTCAACAGTGTCAAATTAGTAATTTACTTAAATATTGGGGTTGATCCCTGATACTTAGGATTGGGCTCAACCCAAGTTAATGGGGAGCCCAATATGGCATCTGCCCACATGCAAATTGAACCCCTAGTTAGGGCTTCCCCCAATAAAGGGATAATCCTGACAGAGCCCCCTCCAAAACTCAACTAGGGCCAGAGCTGAGGCGGGGCCATTGGCGCTGGGGCCAGCATTAAGGTTGACACCTGGAATTGGCGGGGAGCTGGCATCAGGAGGAGGTCCCAGTATAGGGGTTGACACCTGGCATTGGTGCTGGGCTGGCATTGGTGTGGGGGCTGGCATCAGGAGGAGGTCCCAGCATTGGCGCTAAAGCTTACGTTTGCATAAGAGCTGACATTGGGGATGACACCCTGGTAATTGGTCTGGCCACCCAGGCTAGGTTTGGGGGGCATTAAACCCTCATCCTGGATTTCCCTCTTGGGTCAGAGGCCAGAGACCGCCCCTCCTCCTTCCAATTTAGCTCTCACTGAGAACTCAGGGGCCTCTGTAGTGTGCACCACAGTCAGGACTTTGGGGGAGCAACTCCAACCTGGCCCCTATTAAACAGGATCCCAAAGCCCCCAGCGAGTTAATAGGGCATAAAGGCCTTAAGTAAAGCTAAAAAGAAAAGGAGATAGGGGAGAGAAGGTAATTTTATTTTAATAAGCCTTGAGGTATTTATAGGACTTTGAGGCTAGAATTGGATCAGGAAAGGGAAATCTCGGAGTCAATTGCTGACTGAGATAATTAAATAATACAAGAGGAGGAGGACCATCCTTGGCATAATTTAACAGTGGTCCAAAAAGGGCAACTTGATTGGGGTGTGAGAGCAAAAGGGATTTTTTGTGACCTGATTAAGTTTCTACATCCTTGTAATTAGTCGTTGGTGTTGAATTAGTATAGTTTAAAATCTTATTAGGGTCAATCCCCAATACTTCAGATTGGGCTTAACCCAAGTTAATGGGGAGTCCAATCTGGCATCCACCCATAGGCGGGTCATGACCCCTAGTTGGGGCTTCCCCTAATAAAGGGAGAATCCTGACAAATTAAACCAACTAAGTTGGGGGTACAATCTTTAAAATGTTTATATTCTGGCCTACATTCACTATGAGGTGCACTAGTGATGTTCTCAAGCATAACATTAAACTCTACCTGATAAGTTCTGTCATAGAATCCAGGTAGCGCACTTGGTTCATGACTGCAAATACCTTCTGGGATAAATAATTAAAGCATAGTTTTTGATGGATTTTTATTTTAATTTTGAAGGAAATTAGCATTAACTACTGCCTCTAGAGAAGTTCCATTTCTTCACTAGCATTAAGAAGCATTTCACCTTCAACATCCTTAACCAAAGGTAAAGCCTTAACTCCTTTGGTGAAAACAATATACACCACAGGATAGGTTAAATGAGTGGATCTGATTATACAAGTCCACTTCTTCTAAGATTGGTGGTATCCTCCTTAATAACCAAATATTGCTGATAATTCAAGATGGTGACAGTGCTAACAATGAAGATGATGATCTCTCTAAAGTCCATAAGGATATGGGTACCAATTAAAAATTGCAATGGTCATTGTAAAATACAATTGTGGGGGCGGCAACATAAGGCGTCAATTCTGGATAATATAAAGCTATGTATGCTCCAAGTGCACATATTAGTTCAGGTCTAGCTGTATAATAATTTAAGTTGTAGTTAGTGTCCAGGTTGAAATTAATTTAGATAGTGGGCTTTTAGAACAATACATTTAAAAGTGAACTAGTATAAAAAAATATTAAATCTTTGACCTTCTGAATGGTGTTCTCAACCTTTCATTATCTATAGGCCAAAAGGATGGTCAATGGTTAAGAATTCACTACCTTTTTAGATTCCTCTGTTCTCACCTTGAATTTATGAATACAAGGGTAAGAAAAAAGATTATTTATTGGTAATCCAATGTTCATAAGAGTTTTGTCCAAAAGGTGGTCGTCTTTAATTGAGAGCTCAACAATATAGATGTCCACCTAATAGTGCCAAGTAGAATATATTTTTATCAGCTTCTTGTACAATATTCATTCGTAAGCAAATGGTCTTTCCACTTCAATAGAAACCCCCAACATGTAAAAGCCAGTTTCAGACTCTTCATCAGATCTTTCATCCCTATTTTCACCCTCAGTATGAAACAGTGGCTAGTTTACTGAAGATAATCATGGTGCAAGATAATTGAAAAAATACTGCTCATCTACTCTGAGTGTGATAGTGACCTTTGAATAACAGGAATTCCAAGGGCATAGGTGACCTAATGATTGTAGAGCGGGACGTTCTAAGGATAAAGCGAGGAGCATACCAGTTAAAAGGCATACTAAAAGCCCCATAATAAGCCAGAAAGCAGTAATGTGATCAACTGCAGGTCTTAATGAGGCAAAAATAAAACAGGAGAGGCAGAGAGAGCGACCACCCCTCCAAGTTTCGCGGCTGTTAAGTATTTCATAAAAGTGTAATTAAGGAGATAGGGGATAAAGATTGGGTGGATCGCACCATATTAAGGGCGAATCAGCAGGGTATATGTGTATTAAAGGTATTTATGGCATGTGCGGCGGTTTGGTAAGAAGTATTAGAAATTAACTGGTTTGGTAACTCAGTTATAACGTGGAATAACATTGGATCAGAGGATTGCGATGACCACTACATTAAAGCTGAGGTAAATTAATGGGTAACGGCATGCAAAACCAGAATAAAATTTTTGTAAAAATAGATGTCAAAAGTGGAGGCATATACCATGGTAATAAACTTTTAAAGGTTGGTTTATTCAAAAAAAGATTAAGGAATGTATTAAACCATCAACCTACCCTGTGGAAGGCAGTTGTCTATATGTAGGGAAGTAGGAGAATTGAGAGGGAGTTTAGCAATAGATCTGCGCCTTTGCCTCTTCAGGAAATCCTAATTGGATGGACTGGGAAGATTGAAGTCAGTTGGTGAGGCTTTGGATCATATCATGAAATTTTTGATACCATTGCTCAGGATCAAAGCATAATTCAAGGGGGATGCTACCAATCTTGACCAGATTGATTCAGACAGGGGAGCCGTTGCCACCAGATTTACTTTGAGCCATTTTGTTAAGGGTTAATCAAACAAACCTCAGGGGCAAGCTGAGCGATTCATAAGTTTGATATGTGATCTATGCCAATTCCTAAAACCCAATCCAACTTATCAGGTGTGTTTGGACTTATATGTTCGATTGTATGGGGTTGGTGGTTTCTTGGGATTGATAACAATCATGCCTTGGATAGGGTGAGCCCTAGGGTACTGCCGAGACCCCCTATCCTAAACCACCTCTCTGAAAACCCCTTCAATCATTTTTACTAAGATATCAGAGAAATTGGGGCAAAGAAGAAGGATCTTTGGAGGCCAGGGAATTGACCCACTGCTTATCAACTATGTTAGCTAGGTCTCTGATCTGAGCAAGGGGTTTCAATGGGGGTTTGTGACCTTCTCCTTCCTGTAAAGGTGCTATTTACAATTAAGCTAAAGGTTCTGGCCATAAAGACTTACATTATTCTTTCCTTTGGTAACAGGATAAATTCCTCTTTCTGGGAGATGAGCAGTGCATAATTTTTGTATCTCTCAGGAGCTTGATGGAGAGAAGGGCGACGATTTTCTGAGAAAGACAGAGAGTCATAGGGTGGGACGCATGGTATTCTTCTACAAGTTCTGTAAAGTTGACATAATCTTTTGCGCTCACCCAACTATTTTCATAGGAAGGACACCCCTTCTAAGCCACTAGGTACTGTAATAAGCGCCATGACTTAAACAAGATCAAGATCTTTTCAACTCTTCCTCTTGGGAACTTTATATCATGATGTGTTAGGTGATGCAGGCATGGGGCCCAGAAATGGAGATAACTGGGACACTTAAAACACGTTGTGTTTTATACAGTGAGAGGGGACCATGGTAAGGAAGGATCCTTTTCCCAGGTCCTTCAGCACTTTAAATGGCCCAGAGTATTTACTTGCCAGCTTTTGGGAGGGAAATTCATATCCAAGTACCAGGTGTCCAGCATTATCATGGATCCCTCTTTGATATAATGGCCCAGATGGTGCTTCCAGTCTGCACATTTCGTACAATCTTCAACTGCCTTTGACAGGTAATCAGTATAGGATTGTGGGTATTGTGTATGTAATTTAAGCGTTTTTTCCGCTTCCCAAACTGTGGAAACAAGGCGTGTGCCAATCTGGAATGAGGGATTGTATCTCAAATTAGCTAAAAAAGAAGAAAGCTGGTGAAGGCATGAGGGCATTATTATATGAAAATAGTGCCAGGGGGAGATCTGACGCTCATGTGTCATGACAGGCGTAAGTATAACAACAGAGGTATTGCTCCAAGGTTTGGTTCATCCTCTTTGTTTGATCATCAGATTGGGGGTGATAAGCAGTTGTTGGTATTTTTGCCCATATTCCCAGCTGACTAGATTACCAGGGATTGCTAGGGGATAATTCCCTAATGCAAAGTGAATTGGATATTGGTTGACCCTGATTTTGGGGTAACTATGTTTGGGGGATTTTAGGTTATTCGCCAGATTGGATCTGTCAGGGATCAATTTGGATAAATGCTTAAGATCTCATAGGGCAGAGTTGCCAACGAAATAGGGGCATTTGATAGTTATTAACTATCAGGTTTAACAATTGGAAACAGTTGGGTTTCATCACCAACTGATTGGGAATTTATAGGAGTAAGTTGCAAAGCGAGTGATGCTGCCTGCAACTAGCAAATCAATCAGTTGGTTCGCGACCTGCCTTGAAGGGTAACAAGTCCCATTTCCTATGCAGGTCGCTTGCCAAATGTGGTTGGTTTGCTTGGATCGAGAAGAAAACGTTAGGGACACGTTTCCCAACTCTTTCCATTTTAGGTCTTCAGGATGTCCAATGATGGAATCCTATCCAGGATGGGGAAGACCAGCGCTGCTAAGATGAGGATGAACAATTCAATAGAAACAGCTTCTGTTTCATTGAGGAGGTGCCAACTGAGGGTTGGGCGCCAAATTCTCCACTATAAATTACCTAAAGAATTTACTAATAAAAAACACAATACTACACAAAGTTAGTAAGAGATACAGATTAGCTCAACTCTACATTTAGGTGTCATCCATCCTGGAGCTTATACAGGTGATAAGGAATTAATCGGCCAGGTGGACCAAGATCTTGTATGGCAGGAAGCCAACAAACACTACTGACCACTACTGACCACAGTTGTACACTACTTTACACATATACTTTTATCTGAATCCATTGCGAGTTCTATTCTTTCTCAAGGATATTATTGCTGTATGCAATAATTGAGAGATTCTTTAGATAAAGAGTAAGGATCTGAGTGGGAATCCAGAGAAGAAGCTATATTGAATCGGGGATTGCTGCTGACAGCGTGTCAAACAAGAGAAACTGTAAACAGGGACTGAGAATAGATCGAGTTAAGTGGTACAAGGGAATGAATCACTATTCAGGCCATCATAAATATTTTGAGAGGAAATACTGGCTGAGCGTTGGACAAAAATCTAATACTTCCATTCAACTGCAGATAATAGTCGCCATACTATTATCAATAATTATATCAACTACTATCATATAACGTGGAGAATTGCACAAAACCTGAACCTGTGCAAGTAATATATTTAGAGGGTTATTGGCCAAGAATAATCAGAAAACCTATAAATTTTTACAAAGTGGTGCTCACTATAGGATTAGAGTTGAGTAGAATAATTAGAAAAAGATGTCTCTTAAAGATGAGATAAGAAAACTATGGACGGAGTTGGCAACCATTAATCAGAACGCCTTGAACTCAGGATCATTGAGAATTTGCAGTCTTGGAAGAGAGAGTCGCCATGATGGAGGAAGGGGTCGATAATGTCACGAGTTTTGGGAATAGTTACTTGGAAAAGTAACGTCATTAAAGAAGAAAGAAGGGGGTTTAATTCAAGAAGTCTTATATCTGAAAATGGAGCGTGAAGCGGATCACATTCATTTAAGGGCATTCAGCACTGGTATCGAGTGGATGATTAAACAGGTTGAGGAGTTAAAGACTCACAAATGCGAATGAGAGCCATATGTCAGGACTGAAGCCTAAGAAAGAACTCCTTATATGATAATTGGGAAGACAACAAACCCAAGAAACATGTCGCCTACTTTTACCGCTATTTTTTGGAGATAACGCCCAAAATCACTCCCCAAGTGAGCCAAGTAGCTGAACCCAGAGAGGTGGCTTGAGAAACCTCAGAGGAATTCAAAGTGACACCAAAAGTGCCAACATTCCATCATGATAATGCCCCAGAGTTTTCCAATAGTTTGATATGACAATGTGCAAATATGGCAATTGTCAAAAGGCATTGATGTTGATGAATTTTTAGATACCACATTGTCAAAACCTAGTGTTGCCCCACCTGGAGGGGAACAGCTGGTCATATGCAGAGACCAAAAGTGGCCATTATGAAGGAATTTGGAAGTTCAACGCGCATGTCAAAGTGCAAACAAGAGTTTATGGGCATTCAAAATCCATAAAGATGAATCCTTAGAAAGCTTCGCTGATCATTTCTACCAGGAATCACAAATCCTGGTTGGAGCAAAAGTACTGGATGATATTGATGCTTGGATCGCACTACAAGTGGCCCTTTGGCCCTACCACAATTTGCACCAAATGATGTCTTCCGTCTTTATGACGGAAATTACCACCTCTCAGATGGTAGAAAATTTGAAAATCTTGGGAGCTACCTTCGATGCCCCAAATATAAGTTTCAAATCAAACCAGTACAAAATTTGAATCCCACGAAGGGGAATAAGGGTGCTATAGAGATGAATAACTGAACTGTGCCAGGGAATAAGCACAGAGACTTTAAATGGATTAATAAGAAGGAGAAAGTCTTTACCAGTGTGGAGGGAAGAGACATTTTTCTGTACAAAGTAAGAAACACAAGGATCAAATCAACGTGGTCCTAGAAAAAGAGTCTGCAACCACAAAAGAGTCAGGAAAAGGGCCCGTGGCCTAGATGAGGAACAGTCTAAAGCTGCGGAGAAGCCTGTTCTTCCCAATATAATGCATGAGGAAATTGACATTAGTGATCTGTTCATGGATGAAGACGTACAGGATCAGCTGTATCAAATAGTCAATATGGACGTGAACGTGGTGAGAAGATCCAGGGAAAAGGTGATTGACCCCAAGATAATCAAAGAAGTTGCCCGCCTACTCCTGACAACTAGCGGACAAGATTTGAGCCGCAGATAACCCCAAAGGATTTACCGAAGTTCAATTAGATGAGGCAAACCTGTCAAACCCCCTCAGCGTGATCAAGGAATTGTTTCCTGATTTATCAGCACAAATCATTCACATACTTGATTCAGCTAATAACACCACTATACACTCAGTAAATACTATCTTACAATACTACAAGTGTACATATATATATACTAGTGAATTTAGTATGGGTGATGGAGATTGTTGACAGCAGAGCGCCCATTAAAAATTGTCTCGACCAAGCTGATGAAGAGGATGAAGATTTCGCCTTATTTGGAAAAAAAGAGTACAGGACATCTGGGCCAAATACCACCATCTCATGTGAAGCGTATAGCGCTCTGCCACTTCAATTCAGATCCTTGGTGGTGTCTGCACCAGCAATAGTTTTGGACAACCAAAACTATGACATTATTATTGGGGCAGAATTTTTATGAAAATATGGAGTTAAATGTAACATTGATGATAATATGTTGACCATATTGGGTCAGACGTTACCATTGGTCTATCGGAAGGATGGGAAATGTCCACTGAGTAGGAGAAATGACTTCACCAACTTGATATACAATGATGTCATAACCAGATTCAGTACCAACTAGTTGACTGGAAGCAATGAGAGATGCTGATGAAAATCCTAGTATATCAGAGAATTCACTGAGAATCTAGAATGTGAAAACCATACCACTGGGATCAAAACTAATAGTCAACATGGGGTTGACATTAGAGATACCAGAGCTGCTATATGGAGAGGTCAGAAGCCCCTGTAAGAAGTCCAGAGTAGAGCCTTGGGTGGCTTCTGGAATAATAATTCCAGGCCATGGAGAAATTCGAGTTCTCCTGGAGAATTTAGGTAAAAACCCAATGAAGATTGAAAAGAATAAGATCGTCACATTTGTTCACATAATCCCAATGGCTGAACTGAAGAAATTTCATGATTTTGGGACCCTCAGTGATTTGGGATTACTGGCCATGGTAACAAAGAGTATCAACCTATTGGTTGATCAAGAGTAACTCACTGAACTAATGGAAGGACAGCAAGAGGAGGTGCTCAAATTGTTCAAAAAATATTGGGAGGTATTTTCCAGGATGACCATGATTTGGGATGCGCGAGAAATGTGATCCACAAGGTTGATACTGGGGAAAATTTGCTGATCAGGATGAGACTGATTCAATGGTCAAAGGTAGTAAAGCAGTAGTGGAGGAAGAAATCAGAAAACTAGTGAAGCATTGGCTTCTAGTTCCGTCATCAAGTCCCTGGGTGAGTCTGAACTTATTGTGAAGAAAATTGATGGCTCTAATCAGGTGGTGATTGATTATTAGAAGCTGAACAAGAATCGAAGAAGTTTTCATATCCCCTACCAAGAATCAATGATGCACTAGAGAGATTGGGAGAAGCGAAGTATTTCTCCACGATGGATCTGATATTGGGATATTGGCAAATTGATTTTAAAAGAAGACCAAGAAAAATACATGATTATTACCACGCAGGGGCTATATCAACCGATGAGGATGCCCCAGGGTCTTTGCAATGCGCCTGCAACGTTCCAGAGGGCCATGGACGCTATACTGAGTGATTTGAAGTTGTTGTGCGTCCTGGTGTACTTGGATGATATCAATGTGTTCAGTAGGACGTTTAATGACCATTTACACCACTTGGAAAAAGTATCCAAAAGACTTTCTGTGGCCAACTTGAAGATTAAGCTGAGGAAGTGTCACTTCTTCAAGAAAGAGTTGGAATACCTGGGATTAATGAACAACTCTAGTGGACTGAAGCCGCAAGCCCAGAAGATTGAAGCCATAGAACTAATGGCTGTTCCAAAAAGTGTCTGAGATATCCAAGTGTTCTTTGGAATGGTCAGATACTATACAAGATTTGTTCAGGATTTTGCCAGAATTGCCGAGACCTTGTTCCATCTGCTGAAGGATCCAAAGAAAGGATGTGTATGGTATGAAGAAGCACAGAAATCCTTCAATGAGTTACTCCAGTACCTGATAGATTCTCCAATTTTGAAATATCCAAATTTTGATTGTAAATTTATTATACAAACCAATGCTTCATTGATGACAATAAGCGCCATATTGAGCCAAGTAGATGAACTTGGGGATGAACATCTGGTGGCATATTTGAGCCGGACACTCTCAGCCGCTGAGAGGAACTACACTGTAACTGAGTGTGAGTGTCTTGGGTCATTTACGCTTGTAAACAGTTTTGGGTGTACATCCACAGAAAGCACTTCAAAGTGGTGAAAAACACTTCTCATTGCGTTGGCTTCACAATTTGTAAAATCCAGAAGGACAACTGGCTCAATGGGCACCTAAGTTACAGTCTTACGATTAAGAAAATTGTCCACCAAGTGGGGGCTTCTCATCAGAACGTGGATGGATTATTGCGGTTACCAATGGTCCAGATGGTATACCAGGAGGTGGATGAGTTATTACAGAGAATAGTCGATGGAGAAATCAGAAATGAGCCCTGAAAAATCCAAGGTGCACTTCAAAAAGTGATGGAATACCAAGACCATGGATGGATAAGTTTTCAAGCTGATTAATTTAAAGTGGTAACTATTCCCAAAGCCATTGGAAAAAGAAGCTATCGTTCAAGCTGCTCATAAGGTTGTCAGGCATGGAGGCCTGAGAAAAACGACTGACCATATTCGCCAGTACTACTACTGGGATTTAATCAACTATGAAGTCGCGGACTATCTGGCTTGCTGTGTGGAGTGCCAGTTGCACAAGCCACATAAAAATACGACTGGATAACAACTGGTCTGCCCTAGATTTGCTTGGCATACAGTGTCCATCAATGTGATGGGACTGCTGACAATGAGCACAGGGGGGAGTCAGGTATATAATAGTTGTGATTGATCATCTGACGAGATGTGTTGAGATGAAGGCCCTGGAAAAAGTAGATGCTACCAGTACTGCGAAGTTCGTCCTGGATCAAGGAGTAGTATACTGACATGTATGCCCGCAGGTCATGCTGAGTGACAATGGGACAAATAATACATCTCATATGATCCCGCGATTAAATGAAATAATGGGGATCCAGGGAGTCATGTCTGTACCCTAACAGCTGGAGATGAATAGACTGGTGGAAAAAGTTAATGGGACACTGGCCGCGACGCTGAGGAAGCTGGTTGCAGAAAGAACTTCTGCGTGGGGGAATGTACCTGAGTTTGGTGACGTTTTTCTACATTATCAGTCATCATACAGTAATAGGAAAAAACGTCGTTTGAGTTGCTATATGGGAGGAAGGCCGCGTTGCCACCGATTTTATATTCAGTGGTGAAACCAACGTTGGGGATGAGTGCCAAGCGGTACCTGAACTGATTGACACTTATCCTGATCAAAATGCAATTGCAAAAATTTGATACTAATTTGAAGAAAAGGATATGAGAAAAAACAATGGACAATACAAACTGACCGGCATTATCAGAATACTGAATAGGCAAAAGAGTTGCCTATTGTAATATGCATGGTTTTGGAAGAAACAAGTTGGATGCATTGTGGTTAGGTCAATTCAAGATTATCACCAAGACAGTGATGGATACTTAGTTCATCAAGAACCTCTAGGATAGAAGGATAGTAAATTGGATCCATTATAAGTATTTAAAGCCATGGATTGAGGAATAAAAAAAGTAAAAAAAACTCCCAAAGAACCGCTGAACCATTAAATTGGTTATGTCCTAATGATGTGGTCAAGTCTGAAAAGGACCTCTGAACCAATCTAGATGGTTAAGTCTTAAAAAACTAAGACCTCTGAACCATAGAAACTGGTAGGTCTAAGTATACCTAGGATCCAGTTTGGGAGAATAAAAAATGGACCTCTGAACTGAAAAAGGTCAAGTCCCATAGAAAAAAGAAAAAACATAAAAGATCTATAAAAATATTGGCAAAAAATTAAAAAACTTCATAGAAAACTGATATATTTATAATCTTTATTTTTTATTGATTATCCTCAATTTGGGGATGATTCTGCCTATGTCGCCTCTTGGGGGAGGGAAAAATGGATCGCAGTAGGAGTGTATAACCCATTATAATCTATGTGAGATCAGACGCTAGCAAGGGCTAGACCTACTCAAAACCAAGTTCATTGAGCGGACACTGATCCCTGCAAGAAAGCGACTAGGGGAAGGGAAATTTGAATGTTGGAATAAGATAAACACAATACCCTGGAGTGGGGAGGGAAGCAACAGTATAAGAAGAGGCAGTTGGTGAATAACCCTGAGTAATCCCAATATGGCACCAGAGCTGGAAGATTGGTCTTGAGCGCTTGCCAATGGGTTTTGTTAAGAATATCAGACATATGAGCTGGCAATGAGCAAGGGATACTAGACGGAGGTTGCAAAATCATGCCCCCTATCAAAGCCATCAGTGGAAGATACCAATGGGATGCGCCAGAAATGAGATAGTCATACAAGGAGCAAATGGCATCCTGCAAGCGTTGACTACAAGCTTCTCGGAAGCTGAAGCAGAAAGAGCAATGGAAACCAGGAAAAGCTGGAAGCTTCATGGCCCAAATTCAAAGAGCTTGGCTGGCAAAGCAAAGAGTATAGGCTGTGATATCCTGATCTAGGATGTTTTCAAGATTGGAAAAATTCAGAGCTATAACAAAGCCTTGGTGACTTGGGCCCTTAATTCTGCATAGGGGAGTTCAAAAATGTACGCTGTTGCAGATGTTTAGTTTGGTGGCCAAGAAGCTGACTTGTAATATAGACCAAGTCAGAAGGGGAACTCCAGAAGCAAGTCTGATCCAGCAAGGAACGAACAATTGAGAGTGAAAGACATTGCTTCAGGAGGTTTAACGATGATGTTAGGAGTATCTGAAATAGGAGCCAAATCCAGGAGAGTCTCAAAATCTAACTCTGGAATTGAAGACAGAGGAAGAATTGGTCGCAAATTGTTTGAGACAATTTCTAATCTGGTTTCAGTGGGGTTGGTTACTGTTTTCAGTAATTCCATGGAAGGACTAGCCACTGGTACTTGACTAGGAGTATGAGTCTTGTAAGGACCATAGAAAAGGTTCAGTTGCGCAGATCAACTCATCTGCTGGAAGAGCCAAAGGTCTTGATCAGATAACCTATTGAGCAGCTGTTGGTACCATGACTCAGAATTTAACATATGAGATGGATGAGAGGGAGGATGTCAGACTTATATGATAGTTGAAATTCTGCACTCTGAAATCAATTAAGCTCCAATTTCGGAGAAATTAATCTCAAAATTAATGGGATAAAATGTCCAGAGAAGAATTAAAAATGATATGAGCCATGAGGTTACCAAGAGAAGTTAACAAGGGCGAACATAAATGAACATTCTTAATTGGGCCACAAAATGAACATTGATGGCAAGATCTCCTTTCAAGAATGAGGAAAAATCAGGAAATCAAGGACTCCGGACCAAGAATCTGAATATGACAGTAGGTCATATGCCCCGATGGGAGGAAAACTGGATCCAGGGATTAATATCATTACAAGTAAATTGATCAGCCCAGCATGACAGTAGATCTTGGGGACCACGCTCTGAGTAGGCAGTAGCAAGGAGGAAGAGGAAGAGAGCCACATGCTGAAGGTCATCCCAAGCAGCGTTGAGTGCTGATGATTGTACTCTGCTTAAACAAATGAAGTATTCAACTGAGTGTCTGAAGCAGTGTTCTCCTGCCCAAATCCTTTTCTCACCGGAAATTTAGGCAAGAGGGGGATGTGTTGGTATTTTTGCCCATATTCCTCAGCTGACTAGATTACCATTGATCGCAAGGAAATAATTTTATAATGTGAAGTGAACTGGATATTGGTTGACCCTGATTTTGGGGTCACTATGTTTGGGGGATTTTAAGTTATTTGCCTGGTTGGATCCATCGGGGATTTATTTGGATAAATGCTTAAGATCTCATCGGGCAGAGTTGCCAAAAAAGGGGCATCTGATAGTTGATGAACTATCAGGTGTACCAATTGGGATCAGTTGGATTTCATCACCAACCAATTGGGAATTTAAGGAGTAAGTTGCAAAGCGAGTGATGCTGCCTGCAACTAGCAAACTAATCATTTGGTTCGTGACCTGCCTCAGAGGGTAACAAGTCCCATTACCTAAGCAGGTCGCTTGCCAAATATGGTTGGTCACTTGGATTGAGAGGAAAACGTTAGGGGCATGTTTTCTGACTCTTTCCGTTTTAGGTCTCAAGGATGTCCTATGACGGAATCCTAGCCAGGATGGGGAAGACCAGCGCTGCTAAGATGAGGATGAACAATTCAATGGAAACAGCTTCTGTTTCATCGAGAAGGTGCCAACTGAGGGTTGGGCACCAAAATCCCCACTATAAATTCCCTAAAGAATTTACTAATAAAAAACACACTACTACACAAAGTTAGGAAGAGATGCAGATCAGTCCAACTCTTCATTTAGGTGTTATCCATCCTGGAGTTTATACAGATGATAAAGAATTAATCGGCCAGGTGGACCAAGATCCTTGTATAGCAGGAAGCCAAAAAACACTACTGACCACTACTGACCACAGTTGTACACTACATTACACATATACTTTTATCTGAATCCATTGCGAGTTCTATTCTTTCTCTAGGATATTATTGCTGTATGCAATAATTGAGAGATTCTTTAGATAAAGAGTAAGGATCTGAGTGGGAATCCAGAGAAGAAGCTATATTGAATCAGGGATTGCTGCTTACAGCGTGTCAAACAAGAGAAACTGTAAACAGGGACTGAGAATAGATCGAGTTAAGTGGTACAAGGGAATGAATCACTATTCAGGCCATCATAAATATTTTGAGAGGAAATACTGGCTGAGCGTTGGACAAAAATCTAATACTATCATTCAACTACATTTAATAGTCGCCATACTATTATCAATAATTATATCAACTACTATCATTCAGCGTGGAGAGTTGCACAAAACCTGAACCTGTGCAAGTAATATTTATAGGGTTATTGTCCAAGAATAATCAGAAAACCTATAAATTTTCACAACAGTTTAACAGCAGGGTTTAATCTGGAGTTTTTAAGAAAGGCACCCAAGAATATGGCGGTAAAATGAAGCCTACAGTCGCTCACTATCTCCCAGAGGAGGCCAAACTTAGAGAATTAATATGTAACAAACAGAGCCGCCATTTCCTCATAAGTGACCTTCATGTTGCAGGGGATGAAGAGTGAAAACTTAGTGAAATAACCAACGACCATCACGATAGCATCATCATTGGAGGGCAGCAACTCTATAATAAAATCACTGATATATGGGTCCAGAGCTCATCAGCTTTTTGAAATGGATATAAGAAACCATTTTTTTCGGATGTTTTAATTTAGAGTGAACACATATTAAACAAGGGGGTCCATGAGGAATCTCTTCTGAGGAGCTTAAAAAGGTTTAAGTTCTTCTCACCAATTCTTTGCATTTTTTCACCTAGGGTGACCCACATTTGGGGATCATGATGCTCATGGTTCACTTGTTCTCGGAGTATGGGTGGAACCCAAACTCTGTCCCTGAGAAAGATTACCCTATCCTTTACTGCATAGTGAATACGCTTTTTGACTTTGATACCAGGTCATCATATAATGAAATCCTACCCAAGAATGGAAGCTAGGAGGCAAGAACTTGGTCATAGAGGCGCATCTGAGGGTAATTGGTAAAGGAAATGGAGAGCGGGGCCAGCATCAGGATTTGCAAGGCGAATAAATTTGTTGATTAGTGAGATTAATTATGATAAGGTTCATGGCAGGAATTCTACTCAGCATGTCCTTAAAGCATTGTGGCACTTTTTTGACAAACTCATACTTAAAGCTGAAATTGCATAGATCACGGTAATTGTGAGCCTGGCGGTTGAGGAGCTTTCTGAGGTTTTATAATACATTAGAGACTGGAGGTTGGTCTTCACTTTAGTGTCATGCTGAAACCCATGGAGGAGGTATTGCCAGTGAGTCAGTTCTAAGGTTATGGCCGCCAGTTCAATGTCATAGATCGCTTAGGCTTACTCAGTGAACGAGAACTTTTAAATAAAGTAAGCTACTGGATGCTCCACCTCATCATGCTCTTGGAGGAGCACAGAACCCATGAAAATAGAAGATGTATAATAAGCCACACTGATGGGCTTTGACGTGTCCACGTGCCTGGGAACTAGCGCAGTAAGAAAGACATCTTTGATGGAATCAAACGGCTGTTGACTCTCGCTTGTCTACATATAAAGTGTATTCTTGCCAGTCAGGGAACGGAGGAATGCTGCTAGTTAAACCAGGGCATGGGAGCATATCTTTAGGAAGATCACCTTCCCAAGAAAGCTTTGGAGCTGTTTTTGCATAGTTGGGTCTGGCCAAGAATGGATGGCTCTATCTTACATGGGGAACTACATATCCCTCCTTTAGAACTAGGTTTCATAAGAAGTTTACCTCTTCATGAGAAAATTCGCATTTATAGAGCCCATGAAGAATCAACTCTTTGGAGGGAAGTCATTACGACTTCCAAATACTTTGTGTGATGCTCCCAGGTGGGCGAAGTGATTTGTTTGTCATCAATGTATGCTATAGCACATGAGATTCAAAGATCGCCTAGCACATCATCAATGAGACGCTGAAAGGTCTCTGGCATTTCCAACTAAAGAGGAATCACTAGAAACTGGAAAATCCTCCATTTTGTCCAGATGGCAGTAAGCCACTCCTACGCATGCTTGACTCTTACTTAAATGAAGACATTCAGTAGAACAAACTTTGAGAATACCATTGACCTTGCAATCACTCGAGCGTATAAATGTTACAGTGGGAGGTGGTAGGGTTCTAAATCTTTTTAAATTCATTTTCATGCCCATAATCAACGCAGGTCCTCAGGGTCCATCTGCCTTTTGAGCAAAGACATTGGGAGAAGTAATGAGGGAGGAGTTCTTAACAATCTAACCTTTCGCCAGCATGCCATCCAATCACACATTTAACGCTTTGTCCTCTTCTTATGTGTAAGGGTATAACGGGAAGTTTATCTTGACAAGGTGCACCATCAACTGAAAAGCAAGATCATACTCTGAATGAGGTTAGAGCCTGATAGCCAATCTCATATAAGAAAACGTCATTTTATGGGGTGATAAAAGATGGGAAGTCAAATGGGAGATCTATGGAGGGAGAAGCACGAGGTAAGATAGAGCTCAAGAAGATCTCAGACGGAAATAAATGTTTAGTGGGAATTTCCCACTGAAATTATTGTTTGTGAAGGATAAAGAATTGTCTTCAAGCTTGATATTTACTTGCTATTGACTCCACAATCCTTCACCAAGAATTACAGGTTATAACAGATCAGGAAGTTTTCAAAAGTGGTCGCAGAAGCAGTAGCTATGCACAATGAACCGTACTGGATGCTATACAGTAAGACAATTCATAAATTGAGAGGAAGCGCCCAATGATGGAGGTGCATGTCAGTATCCAGATCCAGGGCCCATGCAATCCTGAGATCCATAAAATTGCTAGCCGCCCCTGTGTCCAGGAAGGCTGCACCATGACCTCATGTTCCCCAGAAAAGAAACAATGAAAAACGTGAAATATACTTGATCTTCTATGGTGTAAGTTCTGAGCGAAAGAGCAGCGGTGGTGGAAGAAGGAGCCAGGGTGATATGTGTGTTCTTACTAGCTGGAAGATGGTGCCACCTACTTCTCAAGAACATCTGGTGGCTCTAACTGATTAGTTGACCAAGTATGATTCTCTAATAGCCCTAGATACTTTCTAACAGGTGAGATGCGATTAAGACTTGAGATTAGGTGGGGACTTATAACAACTGAAAAGGTAAATGCCTCTATTATTTCAGGGATTTTGCGAAGATCTTAAAATTAGATGGCCGGATTATCATGTCATGGTGAAAGCTAACTGAGAGAATACTGTCCATCCACTTTGTGTGTGATAATGTCCATTGAATAAATAGGAATGCCAAGGGAGTAACTGAACTTATGACTGTAAAGTGGGACGTTTTAAGAATAAAAATGAGGGTCAAACTAGTTAAAGGTATAATAAAGGCCCCTATAAAAAGCCAGAAAGCAGTAATGAGGGCAATCGCATGTTTTACTGGGGAAAACATTAAGGGCGGAAGAGGAAGAGAGAGCGATCACCCCTCCAAGTTTCGCGGTTGTTAAGAATTTCATAGAAGTGGGACCAAAGAGACAGGGGATAAATGTTGGGTGAATTGCACCATATTTAAGGCGAATAACCAGGGTATTTGAGAATTAAAGGTACTTATGGCATTTGTGACGGTTTGGTAAGCAGTATTAGAAATGAGATGGTTTTCTAACTCAGTTACAACGTAAAGTATAATTACATCAGTGGATTGCGATGCTTACACCATTAAAGTTGAGGTAAAGTGATGCCTAACGGCATGCATCACCAGATTGAATTTTCACAATAAGTGTTAAATGTGGAGGGCAGATTCATGGTAACAAACTAGTAAAATGTTGGTTTATTTAAAGGGATAAAGGAAAGCAATAAAATATCACCCTACCCGGTGGAGGGCAGTTGCTATATAGTAGGACAAGGGAAAAATTGGGAGGGATCTCAGGAATATATATGCGCCTTTGCCATTGCAGTAAATCGTATTTGGATGGACTGGGAAGATTACAGTCAATTGGGAAGGCCTTAGATCTTATCTTAAAAGTCTTGATAGCGCATGTGTAAGCCTTGGGGAACAACCCCTGTGGTTGGACCGGGAGAAAATCGCATTCTGAAAAAAGGAGGAAGCTGGGAGCTTTTCCATCTTATTGCCCTGGGCAATTTAGCTCACATGAAAGATTAATGGTGAATGACAGTATATTCCTTGTGAATCACGCCTCTTCCACCCATATTTACCACCTAAAGAGTTGGTGTGTTAAACTCAGAAGCTGTGTCATGAGGTGGTGGAGGGTAGAAGCCATAGCCAGAGAAGGGTAGGTAGCATGGGTCCCCCAGGAGGGAGTATCTGCAGGCTTATGTTCCACTGGGGAGGTTGAGTCACAATCTGCTGAAAATAATGGCCGCAAGTTAATTTTTGGCACAAAAATTGTCCATCCACCAGGATTCCTAGCAACTTTGCAAACTAGCCAGTCCTGACAGGTACAGGCGTGGGCAATCCTTTCTCAACCCAATGGAGCTGGCCATATGTAGCCTAGCCATAGGAACAACCTGCCATACACTGGAGTCGTTGTCATCATTGCTCCAAGTGCAGTCTCAATGGAATTAGTACTCCTGCTATTAGTTTTGATGCCAATCCACCCAGTCAGATCAGATCTGAGTCAGTATCAGAAAACATTTTTGTGGATGATGATCCACCAGAACCAAATCAAGAAATATTTTTGATTTTAGTGCACTAAGCTTCAGCCCCCATTTTGTAAGCATTTAGGCAGCAGTCCCCAACAGGTACTTCTGTCACTCTGTTTTCTTTCCCTTCACATCATTTTGGCTTTAGTAAAATCTCTTAAAAACATATCCAAATTTCTTTGTGAGTTTTGGAGTTCCATTTTTACGTTTAGTGGCGATTGCATTCAATTTTGGAAATACCTGGATAGTTCTCATGGCTGCCTTCTTCATCTTTCATCTGTCAATATGGATGGCTGTACCTGAAGTATTATGGTAGGTATTTTGGGCGGTTACTCACCTGGAGCTCCAGGCCAGTAAATGACTATCAGCACGTTCCACGACATAATGGAGCAACCCACATTCTTATCCTTCTCCATCCCACCCTATGAGTGGGGTGCTGCATTAGTTTGATTATATGAACGTAAGACTCACCTGTCAGCTAGAATGGTGTATGCTGCAAGGCCAAACAACTCAGCATATTTTGGATTTTATGCTGGGGTATGAACATCATGCTTATCCAAAACACATTTAGGGTCTACCCCAGATCAATTGGAGGAGGACCTGGGGTTTCCCCATCTCCTTGAGGAGGCGGAATGCAGGGTTGCAAGCGTGGGGGTGTTGTTTGTTCCTTAGGTTGCTGATCTCCCCCTCATCCCACTATGGGTGGTTCTGATGCTTGTATTATCACGGTAGACGCTGCTGCTTTAGGGGAGCAGGTGTACATGAGTCCGCTCATGCCCCAGTTGTCCCTAGGGGAAGTGGAAAAATTTGGGCTTGTTCATAAGGTGTCAAACACAACCTAAGCTCCCACGGATGGACTGGGGGAGGGTTAGCGTATACCTTCTCTCACTAGTGAGTCTCACACAATGGTGAAGAAAGAATATCAGGATTAGTTTTTGTTGAAAATCAAGATCCAGTTGGGCGCTCACATGGCCTCTATTGAGGATCTTGTGGACACAGGAGCTTCTGGCAACTTTATGAGTTGCAAGTTTTGCAGGGGCTGGATCTTGATGTGGATGTAGGGTCCTCAGTTTTATGTGCGTTGTTGACCTTAATGATGTGCTACCCAGTGCGGTGCCTAATTTCTTTTTGGTACATGTGTTTGGTTTCAGCGACCAGTTTACTGCAGTGCCATATTATCATTTCCCATTATCCTGGGGGTTATTGGTGATAGTGGAAACAGACTTTTATTGACCTGGAGCCCAACCTTTTGTTGTTCAAGAATCCCTACACAGGGGCAAGATTCCACTGTTCAATACTTTATCTCCTTTGGGGGCAGTGGGACGATTTCTTCAATGTTGTCCCTCACAGTAATGCAAGCAGACTTTCCCCTAGCTTGGCCCAGTTTCAGGATATTGTTGACATGGAAAAAGCCAACTGCCTTCCCACCCACTCTGAGTATGGTTTAACCTTCTACTTGACAGTGAATGGAATTAACATCAACTGATCCCTGTAACCTTACACAGAGCAGAAAAACAAGGCATGGAGGTGTTTTAAACGACATGTCCACAAAGGGTTGGGTGTATAAGGACTTCTTGACAAGAGCCTCTCCCATAGCGTTTTCTCAGAAGGCCGATGGCTCCTTGAATCCCTGTGTGGACTATGGGAATTTTGATATCGAAACCGTTCATAATCCCTACCCCATACCCCTTGAGCAGATGATTAGCCATGCGATTGCAAAATACTGTGTATCTTTTAAGCTGGATCTTATGAACACATATAATCAGTTTTGGGTGGTGGAAGGTCAGGCTTGGCTTAAAGAGATTTGTACCAGAAGAAGGATCTTCTAGTTATGTGTGATGGCTTTCAGCTAGAAATATGTCAGGCCACATTCCAGCAGATGATTGATGACGTGCTAGGCGACCTTTGGTTCTCCTGTGTGGTGGCATATATTGAAGATATCCTTGCGCAATTCCCCACTACCAAGAGACATAAGAAGGGCCTGGAGGCAAAGTTGGCTGCGCTTCACAAAGCTGACTTATATGTGAAGCCCTCTAAGTTCAAGTTTTTCAAGAATGAGGTTATCTTCCTAGGTGACTTGATCCTTAAGAATTAATACGTGATTCCTCCAGGAAAGCTTGAGGCCATCCTCTCACGGCCCTCTCCCACCACTCAGAAGCAGTTGCGGAGCTTCCTGGCACCATCCTCTTTCTGAAAAAGTTCTCTCCTTCCCTCTCACAGCTGACCGCGCTACTTCACCCCTTGACAGGAAAGAATGTACCACCTGATGGATGGTAGAATGCCAAAAGTGCTTAACGCTGTCAGATTCTGGTGGTTGACCCAAAAATAAACCATTTGACAACAACAGATCAGGCTGATTATCCTCCCAATGCTTGAGCCAATACTCTAATTCTCAACTTAAAATCTATTGCAATTGCACAGCTTGGACCAATTATATCAATGTCAATTCAATCCAAATACTCTATCAAAAGATAGGGCTGAATACACTTGAAGATTCAGGCCAATTGTCTCTGAGCCAAAACTTGGCAATTAGTCCCAAATAATTGGGATCAATATTATTAATCAGCATAAGAAATTGTTCAGGATCATCCTGAAGATAACGTCTACAAATCCCATGGACAAATAGATGTTAAACTTAATCAATTTCCCATCCTAGGGCGAAATTTGTATGTTAATCTTTGTAATTAACAATAGCACTTGCACATGGACCGCCTGAATGGGAGTACCTAGTTCTATTGAGAGAGGCCTGATGACGTCCTGATTAGGGGTGCATCATTTACTTCAATTGATGCAAAAATTTCACAGAAAATGATTTTGTCAGCAGTATGACGAAACTCTAATCAAGAGAATCCTAGGACAATTTTGCACATTCTTATTGTGATTTTGTCCCTAAAATCCTCCCTATTTTGAGAGTATTTTGCCACCAATAAACCTAGCAATAGGTATAATTAAATCAGTTCAAGGGCTCTACTGAGGTGTAAAATAATCTGTTGAAATTTCATGCAAAAATGTGGCCAGGAGAAGCCCTAGAGGTATAAATACTGGCGCCTGGCCTATTGAATAAGAATCAAATAAGTATCATCTAATAAGGATATAGTTTATTTTATCTCTTTCTTTGGTTTTATCAGAATCCTTTATTTGGAGAGTGTCAACAAACTGGAATTGCCAAACTAACAGCTTTTAACTTTGCCTGCCTTAGAAAAAATTCTTAATTATGAAGGGAAAATTAAGCCTAAAATAGAGCAGAAGAGTCGGGGCTATTTTAATATGCCTAGTGAGTTCTGAATGGTCAGAATACTATAAACCACTGGCAAAATCTAGGATCAATTGGCTGAACTTCTTCCTGATTAGGCATGCAGGATCTCAATTATCAAGAAAGCAATCTTCAGGATTTAACAACTGGTGCTTACTAAAAATTGGCGACACTCACTGAAATGGACCCACACAACCAATTCCTGGCAGCTTCTCCAGACAAGAAAGTGACAACGAGATGGAAACTAGTGACAAGGAAATCTCAGATTATTTAAAATACCAGCCCCCAAGCTCTGATGCAGGTACCTCTTACTCCCAGAATCTTATCACAGTGGGGGGAGCTCATGTAGATACAACAAGCCCAATTGACCTTACATCTGAAAGCGTAAAAGCTATGCTGGAAACTCTAAATCAGGGTTTTAGGATTGGTACTTCACAAATCGACTCCTCCTTTAACCTGTTCTATTACCTTAAGGACCAGGCGCTCAAGATGGAGATATATATGAAGTACCATGTTACAACCATGGTATCTCTTGCCAAACGTCTCAAAGACAGTCAAGAAACTAACGAATTCCTGGTTAACTTTGTTCAAACCTTAATCAAGAATTACCAGTGAATCCTTGCTGGACATAATCTGGAACTCACAGAAATCTACCATGTGCAAGGGGAGGAACAATATTCCTGAAATGCTCTACTGGGCAAACTAAATTCCAGTTTTTCTGAAGTCTGAAAAGCAATTATAATAAAATATGGGACTTGCCAACGAAGCTCATGGGAAATTAAACACCCTTGAGGAGCTTCAAAATGAAGGAGTTTTAAAGATAGCCGCAGAAGTTCTTGCTCACCATGGGCTATCACACGAATTGGTATAAAACATGAATTTCTGCTGTCTAAAACTAAAACTCATTCTGATTTCATATTATCTCAGTCAGAATGACTCACCATACATGCCACTTTGGGACAAAGAAATCACCTGGAGTTAAATGCAAAGCACGATGACTTTAAGAACTATGTTCAGGATGAGCTGGATACTGTAAAAAAAACATCAAAAACCTTTCAGCAAAACCAGCCGTCCAGAATAGGGATGAGGAGGATGCCCATATCAAAGAGGAATTTTCAAAAATTTGGACCGTGGTGTCAAGATTGCAGGCCAGAAATATTGAAATTACTCAGGAGAATTGGGAACTCAGAATGCAATTATCAACTGCAAATTACCAAGCAGACAATATGGCCAAGGATATTAAAAGCATAACGTCCAATCAAGCTTTATTTGAAGAGGAGTATGCCAATCTTAAAAAAGAATTCGAATTACTCAAAAAATACAGTTGCCAGTGCTCACCCAGCCTTGACAAAAGAGAAATGGGAAAAAGCTCTGCTCATTTGGCCAAAAAACAGTTTGGAAAAACAACTAAGAGCCGAATTCAAGCTTCAGAATCCAGTAGTTCAGAGCACAATCATAAAATTAAATCATTAGAAATTGACACTGATGCATTAACCAATATTTAAAACATCCATCCTATGCCCAGAGTTCTGGCATCAATCCTGACTCCAGATACTCCCCAATGGGAAAGAAGGCTGATTCTAAACAATGATACATCAATATGTTCAAGAAGAAGTACAACCCCTATGCTCAAAACAGGGCGAGATGACTTTAAACCATTAAATTTACCAAAGTTTGATAAGGATGAAAACGTTCACTCTTTCCTCAAGCTATTTGAAAAAGCAATGCGGGGAGCATCATAACATGCAAAAGGATCAGCACTGATAAACTCACTCGATGCCCAAAGCTGTGACCTCGTTATGCCCTATTTGGGAGACGATTGGTCCTATATGGAAGCCAAAATTTCAGTGGCAAAACAGTTTGGAGGGCCTGGGAAATCAAAGCCCGAAAAAGAGAGCTTCTTAATATTGAATTCAAACAGACTGAGACTATTAAGGACTTTGTGGACAGATTTTTCCACGAGGCGCAAGTTCTGCTTGGGTGCAACGCAATAGATACGTTTGACGCTAAGATTGCAATGGAACACGCAGTTATTCCCTTCTATGAACTGCACAATATCATAACACCTGCATTCAATGGAAGCATGGAAACCCAAGAGCTTCTAATTACTTAAAAAGAAGTTCCCATAGTTTTTAAAACCCCTAATCAGCCCAAAGATCAGCAAAAATTACATTCTTTGGGCCCAAAAAGCAACACTATATCCAACTGGAGAAATTTTGAACTATGAATTATAAATTGAGAAAAAGCAGCAAACAGGGCCAATTATATGTCACAATTGTGGTTGAAAGGGGAATTTTGCTAAACAATGCTAAATATGGTCCAACAAATAGCCTGGGGTCAACGTTGCTCTAGAAATCAACAGAAATAATGAGGCGGGAAAAGAGCAGGTAAAGTAGAGGAAGAATGCTCTAACTCCACCAATGTTTAAACCATTCCACTTGACCCTGACGATTTCTTTAGGACTGAAGATGTCGTTGAAGATAAACTCCACTATAATGTGGCTAATGATGTCATGATAGTCACTACTCAGGCCACAGCAAAAGCAACTAATCCCTTAAAACTACCAAAAAAGCCCAGGCAAAGGATTCAAGACCTTATGAAAAAGAGACTATTAATTAAGGCTTAGACCTCCAACCTGGATGTTCAACTGACCTACCTTCACTTAACAATGTACAAGTAGTCATTCCCATGAAGACCTTAGCAGATAACTTCCCAGATATTTGCTCAAGTCTGAAATCACACCTGGAATCGGGCAGCAGTCACAGTATTCACACGATAAATACCTCTGAAAACTACTTTGAATGTACTTATGTGGATATAGCAGTAAACAAGGTGCAAGTTTAGGCCATTGTTGATAGTGGTGCTTCTAACAATATATAGTCAGCACAAAGATGGTTAATAAATTAGAAAATTGCGCCTGATGTTGCCCACTGTAGGGATGATGGTACAGCTGGAGCACATACAACTAAATCGCTGGGCGCATACAGTACCCTACCTCTCAGATTTGGATCAATTGTAGTAACAGCACCTGCTATAGTGTTGCCAAAGACAAATTATTTTATCCTAATTGGGACTAATTTCCTAAGGAGATACGGAGTTGTTACCAATAATAAGGACGTAACTCTCTTCATTCTTGGCCAGGGATTCCGCTTTATTATAACCAGGATAGGGCAGTTGAGAAAAAGAAACCCAGCCTATTCATAAATCTGACTTATAGAGATGGTGTAGTCCTGATTGAGTATGTCAAAGTGTGGTCAAAGATAAAAGCACTACCCACCCAGATTAATGAGTCAAAGGGCATCCCACTTTGGTCAAAGAAGCACATTATTATACTATCCAGAGATGAAGTAATCATTCTGACAGGACTAACAATTAATATCCCAGAAAGACTTTAAGGTGAAGTATATCAACCTCTGTCTAAGTCTCAATTCAAGCCAAACATTTCCCCTGGTATTATCATTCCTGGCCATGGAGAAATACAAATCTTGTGTGCATACCTGCAAAATTGGCCCATCTCCATTATGCACATCAAACAATCACATTTCTGCGTCTGTTACCTGCCTCAGAGTTTCACTCATTCCATGATTTCATAACTTTTTTTCGAATTAAGGCTCCCCAATAAGGACCTACTCAGCATAAATAATGTCATCCCTATGGCCAATTTAAGCAACCTGACTACTCTGAGAGAAGACAAGCTCAGGAGTTATTCTCTAAATATCAGGAAATATTCGCACAAAATGATTTTGACTTGAAATGTGCTAAGGGTGTTACCCACAATATTGATACTGGAAACCAAAACCAATTTGATTACGCCTGATTAGACGCTCAAAATTATTAGAAGAAACTGTATCCAAGGAGATTAAGGCACTCCTTGATCATGGCATGTTAGTGCCTTCAAAAAGTCCATGGGCGGCACAAATATTATTATTGAAGAAAAAAAAGGATGGAAGCAACTGAGTAGTCATTAGTTATTGGAAGTTAAAAAACACAAAGAAGGACTCATACCCTCTGCCATTAATTGACAATGCCTTTGATAGGCTAGGGGGCGCGAAGTTCTTCTCAGCAATGGATCTTATCAGTGGATATTGGCAAATAGATCTTCCCAAAGAGGAGCGCGAAAAATGTGCAATTATAACCAAAGAGGGCCTATTCCAGCCAATGAGAATGCCTCAAGGGCTCTGCAGTGCTCCAGCTACATTCCAACGAGCAATGGAAACAATCCTGGGAGATTTAAGTTTGGCATGTATACTAGTGTACCTTGACAATATCAACGTTTTCAGCCGCACTTTTGATGACTACCTGGAACACTTAGAGGAGGTTTTCAGAAGGCTAGCGGCTGCAAACCAAGTAATCAATCCAAGAAAGTTCCCAATTTTCAAAGGCCAGCTAGAATACCTCAGATTTGTAATTGACAAAGTGGGTCTTCAGCCCCAACCCTCTAAGCTGGATGCCATTGTCAGACAATGTCCTTTTTGATTAAAGAAAAAAAATGTTGGAGGTATTAGTGCTCCCAAATCTGCTACTATGATTGGCCCATCACCTGCCCAATCTTCAAATAATATTGTGGATTTTAACGCTATGAGTACCCATAGCTAAAAGACCTTAGCGGACTCTCAGTGGAATCCTAACCATCAGAAAAATATGATTTATCACAAAAATCAGCTTAAAAAGGTAATAATTAATAATAGAATTACTTTGACTTCTCAGCCAAATTTGAGGAGTTCAATATTGCACGGATCTGAACCTCTGCGAGGTGAGAAGATTTTACCCATTGATGATTGGGTGCAAATTAACCAATCATTACCAAATGAGTCTGACCACCAAGGTGAGAAGATTTTACTCGATGCTGACAGGGTAAAAATTAACAAATCATTACCACCCAAATCTGACCACCGCTGAGGTGAGAAGATTTTACTTGACAATGATAGGGTAAAAATTACCCAATCATTACCACACAAGTCTGACCACCACTGGGGTGAAAAGAATTTTACTTGCTGGTGATTGGATACAATTCATCAAATTGTTACTACATGGGTCAGTTTTGCCTAAAAAATTTATCTTCAATATGATAGGCCAAACGCCTATATTTCCTAATTTAGATAACTCAGCTTTACATTCTTTTGCCTCAAATACCCATGGTCTCAAAAGCTGAACTAGTTTAAATAGGAAAAACTAGTATTGAGAAAAGGACCTTTCCTGGTTTTGCCCTGCCTAAACAATAAACAAACATAAAAAACTTTGACAAGCGTTATTTATACTTTTATTAAAAAGTAAAATATCTCACTTTGATAGATTATTTGTGGCATCCATTGGTGGATCCCACAAACTGGTGCTCACTACAGGGGTCGAGCCCCCTGAATACTTTGATAAGTATTAACAAAAAATGGATAGTGTCACCCGTTGGGTGCAAAATGGGGAAGGGACTGAAGACGATGATCAAATGGACAGCCCTACTGCTTTGACATTTGAAGAAGAACAATTTGAGCACATATTAATACCTGAGTCTCATTGCATCACTTGGCCAGCCAATGAAGCTGTGAGAGACCTTACTCATGGCATCTTTAACCCTGGTGACATTGCATCTCGCGAATGAGCGTCATTGGTAGAGAAACGCCACTTGTTTCTCTATGAGACTAGTGTCTTCCCAGGAGACCTATGGTAAGCTTACAAATTTGACCACCTATGTATGCAAGTTTGCTCATCCTGCCTTGGTCCATATGATGCATCTCTTAGCCAGCCATCATGAAGATCTTCATCAACACCTAAATACTCATGCAGCTCTGAATTTAGCCTATGATAAGCTGTATCAACTGACCTCCAAACATCTTGGAGCAGTTAGATTTGGTGTGGAAGCTAATTGAAACTTCATCATACAGCTGCATGACTGACTTACTACTATGGACACTGGGATTGTAAAGTATGTTGAGGAGGCCATGAAGATATTCTGGGATGAACTGAACGCATCCTCCACTAGCACCCGCTTGTTGTTGGAGGAGTTTGTGAAAGAACTTGAAAAGCAAAATGAGCAAACATATCATGACCTTTTAGCCCTGACTCCGTCCTTCAGGAGAAACATAAACAGCGTGTGGCTGTGGTGGAGCAGCAGTTAATTCAGGCCTTTTCACGTGTTGATGAGCTTGAACGTCGTCTGTTGCTTGAACCATCTAGCGCCACCACCACCCTCGCGGCCAAGGTTGTGCAGCTAGAAAAGGAGCTAGCTCTCAAAGCTTCATTCGAAAATACCAAATATTTGGCACATCGCCTGACCGAATGTGAAATCGAAGCAAAAGGGATAAAAGCTTCGCTGGAAAGCCCTGTGCTGTTAAAGGAAGTATATAGTCGACTAACGCAGGTTGAGCAGAAGTATGAGCAGATCAAGGAGGGGGTACAAGGCCTCAGCTCTCACTTTCATGACGATGAAGAGTGTAAAAAATGTAAGAAGAGCTTAAGAACCACGTGAAAGACGTGAAAATGGCTCAATTAAGCCTAAGCTCAATGGTGTCACAACTCCATTTTCAAGTCTCTGCAATGGAGAACTGAGTGGAAGATCTTGAAACTCAAAAATTAGGGATCAAAGCTTGACTGAGACTATGTGAATCCGGGCCCCTAGAAGCCCTCTCTAACATGGAAACCCGGCTTGAAGCCATGCATGACCAGTTCAATCGCCTTTCATGGGCCTTTGATTAGTTAAGCTACCGCTCTGAAACCTTGGAAGCAGAAGCTCCAGCTATTTATACCCTTACCGGGAATGACTATCATTCATTCAAACCAACGTTTAAAGACAACTTTATCCCCAGTGAGGGTAGCATTGCTTCGTTTTTATACGTTTATGAAGCAGCTATGGAAGGGGCGACTGATTGTCAGAAGGCCAAACATATCCTCTCCTGTTTGGGCTGCATGGCACAGGAGGTGATGGTCCCACATATGGATGCTCTTAGCACCTGGTCCGAAGTTAAAGAGGCTCTCATAATCACGTTCAGCTCAAAACAGGCTTTAAGCATGAGAAACCAAGCCTTTATGCATATGAGTATCCGAAAAGGAGAGTCAGTGGCTGCCTGTGTGGAACGATTCTATATGGAAGCACAGACGTTGTTAACCTCAAAGATGTTGACTTAGGTTGATGCTATAGCCGCCGTTTTGACTGGAGTGGCTTCTTACCCTCCATTAGCGATGCACATCACCTCCATTAAATGCTATTTCCATACCATTTAAGACATAAAAGAAGCGTTAATAGATGTCGCTGATTTCCATAAGCCAAAGTTCCACGTGGAGCAGTATCTCGTCCTTGCGTTTTAACCATTGAGGATTCAAATCCTAAGCCTCGGGCCTTAGCTATTGAAGACAAGAAGGAGCCCCTTCAGATAATGGGCCCTGAAGAGCAAAACCCCAAAGCAAGTCGTTCGGAATGCCCTTGGTGCAAATACTGCAACAAGTTCAGACACATGGAGGCTATGTGCTGGAAAAAGAAATCCGACGCCAAGGAACAGGAGCAGGGAAAAGAAATGTTAGCATAGGGAAAGGCACACCTATTGCTGACAAAACTCATGTGCCTAACTCATTTAACCAACTTATGCCATTACCTCGCGTTACTGCTACCCCAGGGGATGATTCTGAGGGGGATACGGATGAGGTCAGCTATTATGTTGTAGGAGCCCCTGTTGAAGTGGAAATTCCCAATCGCTTGAAGGCTGGAGGAGTAGATGAAGTCACCATACCTGAAGAAACATATCTCTGCCAAGTTTTAGAGGAGCATATTGTCATCAATACTGCCAGTGACGCAGATGAGGTGTTGTCTCACCTTATTCACCATATCCAGCATGGCCATACCATGCAGTCCATCAAAAAATTATCCTGAGACCGCGTGTATATTAACCTCCAATTTCCATCTTAAGGAGGTCTTAACGCTATCGCCCACTTTTGGGGGGATACTTATGAAGGTCGAAGTGGTTATCCAAAAAGTTTGGGTATTAACTATCTTAGTTACAGGCTCCCCAGTGAATGTAATCTCCTATAAGTTGATGAAAAAGATCCAACTTGCACATGACTTGGAATACAACCAAGACTTTGGAACTGCTGGTCCTAACAACACCTGAGCACTTGGTGCTTACTTGTCACTTACCATTTGTAATGGGAAGCTTATTTTATCAGCCCACACAGTGGCTTTGGATAACAACGCTTATGATATGCTTATAGGTACTCAGTTTATGATTGAGTATGACAACATTATCAATATGAAGCAAGGGTTCTTGTCGTTGCTCAATTATAAGTTCCCTTAGTTCTAGCCAATACAGGACCCAGCAAGAAGAAATACTCTTGCATGTACACTAACCTCACAAAAACAACAACTAAAGAAGGGCAGGCTGCCAATAAGCTCTGCACACCCTTCCTACATCTCAAGTGGCTGATAAGGTATTACACTACCATAACCGCAACGCCCCTACCAACATTCTTGAGGGGGGCAATGTCAGACATTCTCCTTTTTGATTAAAAAAAAGAATGTTTAAGGTATTAGTGCTCCCAAATCTGCTACTATGATTGGCCCATCACCTGCCCAATCTTCAAATAATATTGTGGATATCAATGCTATGAGTACCCACAGCGAAAAGACATTAGCTGATTCTCAGTGGAATCCCAACCATTGGAAAAATACAATTTATCACAAAAATTGGCTTAGAAAGGTAATAATTAATAATAGGATTAATCAACTTCTCGGCTGAATTTATGGAGTTCAATATTGCACAGATCTGAACCTCCGCGAGGTGAGAAGATTTTACCCATTGATGATCGGGTGCAAATTAACCAATCATTATCACCCAAGTCTGACCACCACCAAGGTGAGAAGATTTTACTCGATGCTGATAGGGTAAAAATTAACAAATCATTACCACATGAGTCTGACCACCACTGAGGTGAGAAGATATTACTTGACAATGATAGGAGGCAAATTAGCCAATCATTACCACCCAAGTCTGACCACCACCAAGGTGAGAAGATTTTACTCGATGCTGATAGGGTAAAAATTAACAAATCATTACCACATGAGTCTGACCACCACTGAGGTGAGAAGATATTACTTGACAATGATAGGAGGCAAATTAGCCAATCATTACCACCCAAGTCTGACCACCACCAAGGTGAGAAGATTTTACTCGATGCTGATAGGGTAAAAATTAACAAATCATTACCACATGAGTCTGACCACCACCAAGGTGAGAAGATATTACTTGACAATGATAGGAGGCAAATTAGCTAATCATTACCACCCAAGTCTAACCACCACCAAGGTGTGAAGATTTTACTAGATGATGATAGGGTAAAAATTAACCATTTACTACCACATGAGTCTGACTACCACCAAGGTGAAAAGATTTGACTCACTGGTGATTGGATACAATTCATCAAATTGCTACCACACAGGTTGGTTTTGCCTCAAAAAATTTATCTTTAATCTGATAGGCCAAACGCCTGCATTTCCTAATTTAGATAACTCAGCTTTACATTCTTTTGCCTCAAATACCCATGGTCTCAAAAACTGAACTAGTTTAAATAGAAAAAACTAGTATTGAGAAAAGGACCTTTCCTGGTTTTGCCCTGCCTAAACAATAAAAAAACATAAAAACTTTAACAAGCGTTTATTATACTTTTATTAAAAAGTAAAATATCTCACTTTAATAAATTATTTGTGGCATCCATTGGTGGATCCCACAGCCATCTACAAAATGAAACGGTCAAATCTAAGCGCAATATTCAAGAATTCCTAGGCATGATAGAGTAATATCAACAATTTATTGCCAATTTTTCACAGCTTGGGAGCCACTTTTCTATCTACTTAAAGATAATGTCCCATTCAACTGGACTCCAGCTTGCAAGAATGCATTTAACCAACTCTGATTGGCCCTATTAACTCACCTGTTCTTTGATACCTGGGCTTTGATCATGAATTTATTGTACAAACTGATGCATCCCTAACAGCAGTGAGCCATGTTATCCCAAGTTGGGGAAGATGGTAAAGAACATCCAGTTGCCTTTGCTAGTCAGACCTTATATGTTCATCAGAGGAGTCACACGGTGACAGAACAAGAATGCCTAGCTGTCATATATGTTTGCAAGCAATTTTAGGTCTATATCCATGGCACTCAATCTAAAGTTGTTACCAATCATGCTTCCCTAAGCTAGTTGAAAAACTTAAGAGAACCTGAGGGCTGATTAGCTCTCTGGGCATTAAAGCTTCAAGCTTATGACTACACAATTGAGCATCAAGATGGGGCAAAAAATCAAAACGGCAATTGCCTATCCTGAATACCCATTATTGCAACACTTAGTTGGGCCGTTGATGAGATGTTCAAGAAAATGATCAGTGAAGAGTAATAAGATGAGCCCGACTTTGCCTAAAATTATTATTAAATTTATGATAAAATACAACTGTCAAAAATGGGACGCTCTATAAGATCATTGAAGGCAAGAAGTATATATACTCAAGACCCTTGGCCCAAACAGATTTAATAATGGTGGCGCATAAGGCCATAGGGAATAGCAGATTCAAAAAGATGAAAGAGCATCTGAAACAATTCTACTTTTAGGAGTCAATGCATTTTGACATCCAAGAAACGCTAGAATGCTGTGCAGAGTGCCAAGGTGAAAAATCACTTAAAAAGCACATCTTACCAGCTTATTCAGCCCAAGTTTGCTTGTAACACTGTATCTATTGATATTGTCATCCCACTTCTAACAAGCAATATGAAGGCCAAGTACATTATTGTAGCTATCAACCACTTGACCAAATGGGTTGAGGCCAAAGCTATTTAGGAAGCTGTAGCGGCACAACTACAGCCAAGTTCATCCTTGAAAACATCATCCATAAGCATGGATGTCCCCAGGTTATTCTGACTAATAATGGAACAAAGTTTACTGCCAATGTCCTTGACAAGCTCAACCAATTAATGTTATTATGAGGTGTGCTTTCTGCTCCCATCATCCAAAAACTAATGGTACAGTTGAGCGCGTAAATGGGATGTTGGTGAACATTATCAGAAATTAACTTTGGCTAAACCATCCAAATGGAGTGCTTATATAAGTTTGGCATTATTTGCCTACAATATCTCCTACCATTCGTCAACCAGGATATCCCCTTTTTTTAGTACTAGATGGTAGGATATCCCCTTTTCAAGTATTAAATAGAAGATATCCAGCCCTACCAACGCTACTATAATTGGTCCTAGAGGATCCTGTAAAAAACACTAATCCTCAATATGTCAATAAGCTTAAAGATAATTTAATCAAATTACAAGCTCAAGCCTTCAACAACAGTTTTGCTGTGAAAAAGGCCTGACATCAAAAGGACTTAGAAAATCGCTACAAATTGGCCAAATTTGAATTTAACAATGAAGTTCTATTTTGCAACACCCATGGATTGGGCTGATTTCAAAAGTTAGATCACATCTGGGTAGGGCCATTTGAAGTAATTGAGAATACATCTAAGTTCATATAAACAATAACAGATACCAATACTAGCCATATATACAACTGAGTCCATGCAAAATACCTAAGAAGGTTCAATAAGCTGGGCAATAAAAAAATAAAAAATAAAAAATAAAAATAAAAAATAAAAAATAAAAAAATATAATAATTTTAACCTAATTAATGCTTTAGTTTGCACTTGAGGATGGGGAGAGGATCCATATCCAGATATGTCAGCAGTTTGGGCCAAAATTTAAAATAGAGGAACCAACTCCAGAATTGATGGCAGTTTGAGCTGAAATTAACAGATAGAGGATCCAACTCCAGACTTGTCAGCTTTTTGGGCCAAAATTAACAAATGACGAAGATCAATGAAGGCTAATTGGGAATCTTAGGGCTTATGTTCGAGTCAAGTGGGGGAAATGTCAGATTCTGGTGATTTACCCAAAAATAAACCTTTTGACAACAACATATTAGGCTGATTATCCTCCCAATGCTTGAGCTAATACTCTAATTCTCAACATAAAGTCTATTGCAATTGCACAGCTTGGGACAAATTCTATCAACATCAATTCAATACAAATACTCTATCAAAAGCTCAGGCTGAATACACTTGAAGATTTAGGCCAATTGTCGCTGAGCCAAAACTTGGAAATTAATCCCAAATAATTGGGATCAATATTATTAATCAGCATAAGAAATTGTTCAGGATCAACCTGAAGATATCGTCTATAAATCCCATGGACAAATAGATGTTAAACGTAATCAATTTTCGCATCCTAGGGCGAAATTCATATTTCAATCTTCATAATTAGCATGATAGCACTTGCACATGGACTGCCCAAATGGGAGTACCTAGTGCTATAGAAAGAGGGCTGTTGATATCCTGATTAGGGGTGCATCATTTACTTCAATTGATGCAAAAATTTTACAGAAAATGATTTTGTCACACAGTATGACGAAACTCAAATCAAGAGAATCCTAGGACAATTTTACACATTCTTATTGTGATTTTTGTCCCTAAAATCCTCCCTATTTTGAGAGTATTTTGCCACCAATAAACCTAGCAATAGGTATAAGTAAATCAGTTCAAGGGCTCTACTGAGGTGTAACATAATCTGTTGAAATTTCATGCAAAAATGTGGCCAGGAGAAGCCCTAGAGGTATAAATACTGGCGCCTGGCCTATTGAATAAAAATCAAATAAGTATCATCTAATAAGGATATATTTTATTTTATCTCTTTCCTTGGTTTTATCAGAATCCTTTATTTGGAGAGTGTCAACAAACTGGAATTGCCAAACTCACAGCTTGTAACTTTGCCTGCCTCAGAAGAAATTTTCAATTATGAAGGGAAAATTAAACCTAAAATAGAGCAGAGATTCGGGGCTATTTTAATATGCCTAGTGAGTTCTGAATGGTCAGAATATTATAAGCCACTAGCAAAATCGAGGACCAATTGGCTGAACTTCTTCCTGATTAAGCATGCAGGATCTTAATTATCAAGCAAGAGATCCTTGGGATTTAACAGACGTCATCTTCTTGGTGTTCATTGCACCTCCCGTGATCAAGTATGCTGATCATAAAAAGCCTTTCAATGTCACACGCAATGCATTGTAAGCCGCTGTGGGGGCAGGGTTGCTTCAGGAATAGGATGTTTAAAACATCCGGTCACTTATTTATTTTGCAAGTTCACTTCATAAGAACAGTCCTGGGCCTTCTATGATAAGGAGTTGGCTACTGTGTCATGGTCATACATGCATTGGAGGTACCTGCTTCAGGGTGTGCAACATGAAGTGACCATGTGGATGGATCATCAGGCCCTCATGTAAATCTGCAAACTGCAGAAGCTGGTGTATCACCAGGACCAGAAATATCTTGATCTTTATCAGTTTTGATTTTAAGTAGAAATGTGTCAAAGGTTCTTTGAACGTCCTCCATGATTTGCTGAGTCACAGCCCATCATTGGAACTAATGGTAGAGGAAGAAAAAGATCTTACCACATAATTCCGCTAGGCCAGATTCTAGTCATTGCACCTCCCCCACTTTCAATGGCAGAGTGGGGTCCATATGCTCCATTGGTCAATCAAGTATTTGTGGGTCAGTTGCCCTTCATGTAAGGGTTGGTACTGGTTGACCAGATTGGACTCCTGGAGCATCAGTGGACGCATTATTTTTCAGTGGAGGCGAAGATTTTGTTTAAGGGCTGAGTTTAGGTTCCACTTCACCTTTGTGATGAAGTGATTTGGGCTCACCATGACCCTCCAGCAGTGGGTCACCCAAGTGATAAAAAAGTCTCAATCTTGTGAAGCGGAAATAAAGTTGGCTGGGAAACTTTAAGGATATTTGGTGTGGATTGATGGCTGAATAGTGTGCGCATGTGTGAAATATGATCGCTCCTTATGGAATGGCCTCCTCCATCCTTTGCAGCAGGCCAAGGGTCCATGTGCCTCAGTATCCATAAATTATGTTGTTGAGTCCCCTAGCTCCAATGGATACAATGCGATTATGGTTTTTGTAGACTAGTTTATCAATTTTTCTTTATATATTTCCTGTTCATCCACTATCACCTCCAAGAAAACCACCCATCTCTTTGTGCGGCATGTCTTCTCAATGTTTGGGTTGCTGCAGGAGATTTTGAGCGACTGAGAGCTGCAGTTTACAGCACGCTTCTGGATAGCTTTTCTGGTTATCTTGAAAATTTGGACATGCCAATCCACCACGTACCACCCCCAGTCAGAAGAGAATGGAGTAGATCACCAGATACTTGAACAATATCTCCAGTGTTATGTCACTGCTGTACAAGATACTTGGGAGGATGACCTTCCATTGGCCCAGTTTGCTTATAATAATTTCTCTCACGCATCCACAGAGTTTTCGCCTTATGAGGCAAAGTTGGGTTTAACCCTTCATATTCCCCTGGTCTGTGCCTTCAACCAAAGGTCCCCGCAGTGGCAGAACATGCGCAGCGGATCCAGAGCACAAAATCCCTGGTCTGGGATCATCACACCAAAACCATTAACGAGTAAAAGTGGTTTGTGGATCAGAATTGACTTCCCACTCATGAGATCACAGTGGGTTCTTCAGTCATGCTCAATACCTGCTACCTGCATAAGAAGGTGCCTTCGCATAAGTTTGCAAGTATTGATAAGGCCCTCCAGAGGTTATGGAGGATTTGGGAAATTCACTTTTTGGTTGGCACTTCCCATTCATTGGAAATAGCATCCCATTTTTCACGCATCCCATCTTTCACGCATCCCAGTTGTCGCCAATTAAAGGCATGCTTCCTGTGGACTCTGAGCTGTTGGTGATTGAAGACTTGGCAGAAGCAGAGGTGGATGCTATTGTGGTAATCGTTGATCATGTCACTAGGTGAAGTACTTGGTGGCGTGAAAAGCTTTCCCTTATATGAAATAGCTGGAGTAGTTCTTATGATTGTTCCAATTTTTGAAAGTTGGTGGAGACTTTCCACGTGGTACACCTGGATGCTCCTTGTCCTTACTCAGAAGATTGCCTCCATGTTGGCGATCAAGCTCCCCAAGGCGCTCATAAATGTTGCACTGGCCCATTTTCCTGGTGGAGGCTCTCCACCACCCTGAAAAAGGAAGGGTATATAAGCCTTGGGGAACAACCCCCGGGGTTGGACTGGTAGAAATTCCCATTCTGAAAAAGGGAAGTTGGAAGCCATCCATCTTATTGCCCTGGAAAATTTAGCTCACATGGTATATTAGAGGTGGGTGACAGCATATCCCATGTAAATCGCACCTAAACCGCTCATGCTAACCACCTAAAGAGTTGGTGGGTAAAAGACAGAAGCTGTGCCAGGAGGTGGCAGAGGGTAGAAGCCATTGCCAGTGGAGGGTAGGTAGCGTGGGTCCTCAGGAGGGAGTATCTGCAGGTTTGAGTTCTACTGGGGAGTTCAAGTTACATTTCGCTAAAAATAACAGCCACAATTTAGTTTTAGGTGCAAAATTGTCATCTGTCAGGTTTCCCCAATGATTTCGCAAAATGAGCCCATCCTGACAGATAGGGGCGTGATAAATCTATCCTAAACTGATGGAGCCGTCCATATGTGGCCTGGATGTGGGTGCAACCTGACATCCACCAGAGGCGTCGTCATGATCACCACAAGCACAGTTTTGGTAGAATGGATATTCACACTTATGTATTTGATGCCAATCTGCACGGCCAGGTCAGATCTGAGTTGGTAAGGGAAAACATTTTGGAATGATAATCCACCAGAACCAAATCATGTAAATAATCGTGATGGTAGTGCACTTAGCTTCAGAACCCATTTTGTAAGCATTTAGGCAGTAACCCTGATGGGACCGCTGTCACTCCATTTTCTTTCCCTTCTCATCATTTTGGCTTTAATAAAAGTCTCTTAAAGAGAATATCCAAATTTATATGTGAGGTTTGGAGTTCCATTAAAACATCTAGCGGCAAAAAATTCCATTTTGGAAATCCCTGAATATTTCTCAAGCTGCCTTCTTGATTTTCCATTTGTCAATATGGATGACTGTACCTGAGGTATTCTGCTGGGGTTTTAGGTGGTTACTCACCCAGAGCTCCAGGCCAGTCTTATTATTATCAGCATGCTCAATGCCAGCATGCTCCTGATCAAAGCATATTTCAGGGGGATGCTACTAATCTTGAAAAGATTGATCTACCATGGGAGCTGTTGCCACCAGTATTACTCAAAACTATCCTGTTGAGCAATTATCAAAAAAACCTTGGGGACAAACTATGTGATCCACAAGTTTTATCTGTGATCTGTGGCATTATTTAAGGCTTAATACAACACATCAGCTTTTTAGGCTTAGATTATAGATTAGAAAAGGGTTGGGCGATTTTTGGGAGTTGATAACAATCATTTCTTGTCTAAGGTGAGCCCTAGGGTCCTGTTGAGAGTTTTAGCCTGGACCACCTCTATGACAATCCTTCATTCATTCTTACTAAGATAGCAGATATATGAGGGGGCAATGAGGTATGATCTTTAGGCCAGGGAAGTGAACCCCCACTCATCTATAACGTGAGCTATGTAGCTGATCTGGGAAAGGGATTCACTGGAGTTTTCCCCATTTTCCTCCTGTGAGGGTAATGTTTGCGACCAAGATGGAGGGGGTGGCCACATAGACTACAAAAGAGGGCCATTCTTTATAAGAAGAAAATTTGGAGTCCTTCTTTTTTCTTAGTGCAATCTTGCATGGCGCAGTCTCATAAAAGGTGGCCATGCTTTTTTGAAGCAAGAACACATGATCATAGCTTAGAGCCATTCTTGGATCTAGATTCATTATCTTTCAATTTGTACTTCTTATATTAAGCCGCATTTTCTGATTGTTGGGTGCGACTAGTAGCTTGCTGCCGAGGACGCGTTCACCTCAATATGAACCTAGTATATCAATAAAAGCCTCCTTTAACATTTTTGGTGTGAATCAGAAACAATTATAACCATCATGTGCATTTCAAGTTGTGGATGGGCTTCAAGTGAACTAATTAAGACACTATTGATGAAATCATATCCAGATTACCTTTAGTCCATACTTATTGCTCCTTCAAGTAGAATTATGAAGCATAATGTTATACCTGCCCTAAAAGGCAATAACTCAGGTAGGGCCCACAGCCATATTTCCTATAAGAATCCTACCCCAGTTCCCACCCTTCCAGATGGTTTTATGTTGAGAGGATAAGCTACTTACGTTGAGAAATTTATCAAATACATCGCCAAATGGAAAATTCACTTCCCATCCTCTCAATACCTTACACACCCTCTCAATCCCTATTATCAAGTGTTTAGTGGGTTGGGAGGATGTGAAGGGTAATACTGGGAGGTTCATGCTGAATTGAACGTATCTTTTATCTCAAAATTCATCTAAGTTCCTATAATTTACTTCAATTCTTTTACAAATTTATGCTAAGATCGTGAAAGTTTGCCATGAATTTTAGATAATTATAGCTGCTTGGTATTTAAGTGGTTCCATGGGAGTGCAATATGATTGGCAAAGCAAACTTAGGCTCCTATGGCTCTTACATATGAGGCCTGCCAAAAAGCAATAAGCCAGTTAGGGCTTTCTACCATCTCACTATAAGAAACCTTATTAAAATCCCAACTCTTCCCAGATGGCTGTATGTTAAAAACTAGACTCTTGTTTCAAGAAAATCCTCAACTACAACACCAAAATTGCAAGTTTAATACTGGAAAGGTCAACCTTAAACCTCATACCAATTACCAAAAGCCTCTTAATTTTAATTCCTAATTTAATTTTATCTTTCAGTGATATCATTTAATTTTACTATTTTTGAGATTCCTAGGAATCCTAATACTGACTCCCCTTTCTATTTCCTTGATATCTTTTCTCAATTTCTTATTGTTATCAAACGTCAGGAACTCTTAGGATGGAGCACGTTTTGATTAAGAAAATTTAAAAAAGATTTGAAAAAAGTTAGTTAAGGAGCAGCCAATCATGGCGTGCCTCATCATACCACCCACCATCAATCTTTGCAACGATTTTACAACTCTGGCTCTTTCATATGCACAAATTTAGGAATATTTAAAAACTGTGAAGAACCCAGAAATTGTGGGTACTAAAGAACAGCGCGCTAACCCCCAAAGCCCATTTCCCATATAAGGCCAGTGCCCTCAATTGTGAGAGCACGTCCTATTTTTTCTTTTTACTAGGTTTTAAAAAACTTTCCACGTTCTGGCTTGTTGCTCTACATTTTTTGAAAACATTTTAAGCATCATGGCGAACATTGCGCCCAACATGTTCCCACTAAGTGGCTTATCCCTCATTGGCTTAAGGACTTCAGGACCAATATTGTATTAGTTGTTTGATTTATTGGGGGTTTCATGGATACTGTGAGATAATAAAACAAAGCAAATTTTAGCTCCCTAGTTCTTACACATAGTTTACGTCTGACTCAGTTTTGCCCATATTCATCATGAGATTTTGTGTTTCATGTTTTGTACATCCTGTGGACCTCCAAAAATAAAAGATCTTCTTGTTTTTTTGCCCATGAAAATACTGGTTTTAAGCTTGCGCTCAAAACATCATGTGCACCTCTTCTCATGCCCCTTGAGTGTGACAAGATTTTTGATGGTCACTTGCTCCATCTATTTATATACTTCCAAATCTTTAAGAAGTCAGCAATATCTCTACTCGTTAGGGCTGTACATGGTCCTATATATATATGAAAGTTAAGATCATCTTGGGGGATCTATTTGCAAATTTATTGTGTAACCAGCATAAGAGATTTGTTATTAGATGGATTTTCAGTAAAAGATGATTGTTAGTGCTGAGGAACTTGAAAGTCATTTAACTCATCATAAAGGTAGCTTAAAGAAGATTACATGGTGCCAAATGTTCCTCATGGCTGTCAATTCTTATAATACTTTCATTAATGTCACGTTCAGCTTTTTTTAAGATCTACTCATCTTTTACTATAGGTAAAGGTATTCAAGTAAATACAGACTCAACTTCTGAGGTAGCTCTGGTAGCTCTGGAATTAGTTTATTCAAATCCTTTAATAATGATTAAACTCACGTTCTAGAGACTTTATTTCGTTGTGGTAAAGTCAAATCTCATTGGTTAGTTCAGAAAGTTATTCCATGATTTTATCATAATTCAAGAAATAACTGATAAACCTGCTTATGTATCTATGTAACTGATCAAGGTTTCTCTTAGGGACGTTTAATCATTTTTTTAAAAAGTCCTAACACCTGATGATGGTGCAAAATAAAAGGGGGAACCAAACAAAAAGAGAAAAAAACTTTAACATCAATAGGAAAACCGTTTTAACCAACATCTTAATTATCTGGATAGATGCTCTCAAGATGATTTTTTGATAGGTAGAGCATATCCCTTATACCATCCTTTACCGGCCTCTGGGCCTCTGAAGAATAACGTGGTTTTCCAATTGGGGATGCACTAACCCACTTAATTTTTATTTAAGTTTCCCCAACTCACCACCTCTTGTCTTATTAACAATCCCATATCTCCATAATTGCATTCCATTGATATGATTGTTGCAGGTTTGTCAAGGTTTAGTTGCTCCCTGTAATGAGAACCATTTATGCAACTTTGGACTCTGCTTGCTAGAGTAAAGTTGGTTGCTTATATGACCAAGGTTTGCGAAATTTAAAATGGGATAGTCAGGTTGTGCCACTGATAAAGATCCCGCGTTTAGCTTTTGGAACTGAAGTAGTGCCTCTCAGTTTGAAAGGTTTGAGCTTAAATAATTTGGTCATTTTTCTCTCTCTAGATAAGGTAGATCTCAACTGAAGTCCTTGTCTTTTTTATCAAACTCAGATAAGAATTTTTACGTCCAAGATATTTAAATGAGGGTAATAAGGTTATAAACTAGTGAAATATTCTACAATTAACTTAAACTTTAGAGATTAAAATTTTATAGCACTGGCAATAGTATCTTAGCGCACAACTTTGCTTGGAATGCGTCAGCCTTATGCCTTTAATATGGTGAGAACATCTAGGCACATCACGGTTGGATAAAAGGGTATTCAAGATTAGGAAGCAGTAGTGTATTTTGAACTGCTAAAATGACTTTTAATAGTGATACTTTTGAATAAATTTAGGAACATTTTTGATAATGGATACCTTCAGACCCTCTTTGGTTTGTTTTAATTAGGGTTCAAAGGTTGAAGCAATGAACTTCATAACAATTTTGTCTTCAGATTACATATCAATATTAATTTTTCTGATCCAAATTTTTGTGTTGCTTAAAAACTTTTATTAACAAGATAAGCGGGTGATCCAGAGTTATTCAAAGGATGTCCCTGGTAGAATTTTTCCTTATGTAAACTTCCAAAAACCTCATATTTCTTAATAACTTGATTACTAACATCTGATATTATATATGAATCAAGTTTACTACTATGTGAGGAATTGTTTTTTTGAGTGCTATTTGCAACAATGGCAAATTACAGTAGTAATCTACTTTAACCTCAGCCCATGAAAATCCTATTTAGTCAAAATTATGCTGAGAACTTCTTATGATTCTTGGTTCATACACATTGAAGTTTGTGGCCCTTTTCTCAGTCACTAGCTCCATTTATGTTGTTTTCATACATTCAAAGGAATCTGTAGATTGTGCTTTCACCTTGGGTGTACATTGTTTTATAATGAAAAATTAAAGTTTTGGTCCTTGATGCGAGACTTTGCTTATCCCACTGTTATTGTAAAGGCAGGTGTACCTACTTGCAAGTTACTCCTAAATAAGGTGGATGATACTAGTAAAAAACACAATTATATGTTTTCTAAATTATTAATGTCTCTGTCAATTGTGTTCAAGGCACTCTTGTGATTAATCTTCTCTCTCTGTAAGTTTATACCCTTATATTCAGTATATACTTTTGTTACAGAAGTTTGATCCATTATTTCAGGTCCTTTACTGAGAATTAATTCTATCCTTTTAGTGTTGTTACAAATTAGCGGTGTGTCCTCAAGGCGGGAATGTATAGAAGTATCCCTTTCATGGTCTAGTTGCTCTTTTAGCTCAATCACTTCTTAGGTAAGACTGATAACCTATCCTTAGCGTGGACACTACATTGGTGAATAGGTGTTCTCTTCTCCCTGAGCATCATTCAGCGCTTCTTTCCACCACTTCTAATGTGGTATGTATCTTTTCAATAATTCAATCTTAATTTCCAAAAAGATCATGTATTGTAAATTACCTCTGTGGTAGCATGAGATGTGTAAGGCTTTCCACAAAGGGTAAGAAACCAGGCGGTACCTAAAACACTTTAATCAGGTAGAAAAGGCCATAAAATTGATAAAATCCCCTATTTGCGCCCACTCCAATCCCTCCACTACCTAGTACTTTGTATATTGAAAAGATTAAGCTCCTGTGTAAAGAATTTCCTCAACTATACCAAGACGCCAAAACATTTTAGGTAAGCCTCCAATATCACCACTCATTCTTTAAAATTTAAAAATAAAAAAAATTAAAACGCCTTTTGTTTATGACGTCCTAGTAATAGTAACACAATTTTGTGGGGATTACTGAAAATTTTGACCCCAATCTTACCCTCCCTTATATTATTTTCATGATATCCCTTTCTGAAGGTTTTAGAGAATTTTTGTTGATTGAGCACTGAATCTTTGAAGATGGAGATCGCTTCAATTTAGAAAAATTTTCAATTTTTTTTAAAAAAGTTAAATTGGGGAGCAGCAAATCATGGCGAGCCCCATCAGTCTTCTCAGTTTTCAAGCCACCTCATAAATTAGCCCTATCCCTACCTAAGTCCTCACAACGGTTTGTTAATTAACCTCTCTTTTCCAGCGCAAACCCTAAAAACCTGAAGCCAGAGAAGATGCCAACCCAATAGCTGCTAATTCAAGAACATTGCCACAAGCCATAATACCCCCTTTTCCTATATAAGGTCAGTCACCTTACTTGTGATGATACTGGCCTACTTTGTTCTAAGATTTTAATATATTTTTAATAAAGTTTCCCCTACCAATCGTCAAAGTATTTTTTTCTGAGAGCATTTGGTGCAGCATTGGGCACATCACAGCCAACATGCTCCCACTGCAATGGGTGAACCCTAGACATATAGAAGGTTGTAGACCCACACTTACAGAAGTTTATTGGTTCCCCTGGTGGCTGATTAAAACCTGCCAGTTTGGAACTAGAGCAAACTTGGTCTCCATTGCACCTTACAAGATGTTGAACTTAGCGTTATCTGCACTAATTGCCAAGTTCCAGACAGGCACATGCAACGTTCTCACAGCAACAGACCTTTATAATTTCATTACCTTTGTGTGATTCCTTAGTACTGTCATGTTCACTCTGGACATGGAAGAGATCGTTATGTCCTTTTTGACTGACTTGTATACTCCCATGATAAACTCTTTTTAGTAGATCATTATTTTATTATTAAATAACATAACAAAGACAAACTAATTATTAAAAATATCTGTTCATATAAAATTATGTTTTGAGGTTTTTATACCTCAAAAAAATGTGATTATAAATATAAATTGTTATGGGTTTAAATTTCAGTAGATAACAAGTAAGATAAATACAAAAATGAGAAATATAAGTTAATCTTCACAAGTTAATCTTCTAAAAAGCCGTTTTATGGTGTATACTAGCACTCTCATTATTCTAGTACCTCTTGGAGAGTCTTTAGAATTCTTAGTGGCTCTACAACTTAATACTGTTGTCCTTCTGAGTTTCTTGTTGGTACAATCGTCCTCTAGGTGTATGATGGAATCCTGATAGGATCAGTGGTGGAACTGTTATAGTTATACAAATAACTGATTAATCTCTAAAAATTTTCCTATATTTAATAATCATTATTAGGTTCTTCATCAATTTTTAGGAATCCATTAACAATCATATTTGTAAAAATATTTCTATTTCATCAATGTCCAAAATACTGATATTCAACTTCCCTTAGTCCTCTTGTTTTATCCTAAATTTATTGTCATCTCTAAGGTTTTCTGGGTCGTTGCTAAGGTTTGAATAGCCCTCAGGCTGGCTTGCTTCAATATGCAAGAAAATTTCTATTTTATTAATTGTAAGTTAGTGAAACTATATTAAACTTTATTAATATAGATCAAAGTTTCATTTGGACATAGTATCTCATGTTTCAGCTGAAACGAATTTTATATAATTTGAAAATTTAGTAGATATATAAACCCATATTAATCTCACTTAAGTCTATGTTAAAAAAACAAAAACTAAATGAACAAACATTCTTTTTAGTTAGTTTATAAAATTTTAGCATATTTTTGTAGCTACCATATAATAGAACTGTCAGCTTTAGTTCCATATATGACAAAGACGTTGTTCCCTCTGGATTATCATGATAATTTGCATTATAAGTGCATGCTAAACAACTGTCAATTGTAAGTCTTAAGAGTTTTGTAATAGGTATAGTTTTCTGTCTTAGTAATTCTTAAGAGCTCAGAATTGCAGAGGTAAATCCATTTTAACAGTTCATTAAAAGAAGGGCATCAAAGAGACACAAAAAATTATGTTACAATCATTAAAAGTTTACCAAAAAAACAAGATAAAGTTTTAATCTTGAGTCTAGATGAGTACCAAAAATAGTGCGCGCTGTGGTGATAAATATACTAATATATTCAGTTGATGTCAGTGGTATGTTGATACACAAATGCTAAGGTAAAATTTCAAAGGTGTGATACAATAGCTAAGATTTTAGGTATATCATTTTATGAAAAGATATTATCGTCAATTTCATAGGAACTAATCATTCCAAAAATCACCAAAAATGTTTTCATCAGGGCCAGCATATTGAAATATGGAGTGTACTATTAGGTAAATAATCTATTGCCCTCAAAAAGCTGGAAAAAGATAAAAAATAAACAATAGGAGTTCTATGAGAATCATTTTTTTTCAAAAATAGTAAGGAAAACTAAACAAGGGTCTAGACTGGCATATGCCTAAGAAAGAGGAGTGCCTTATATATTAGGTTATAATCTAGTATAGAGTGCCTTCCGTAGAGCTGGATTTTTGGTTAAGGACTACCAACCATTGACTTGCACAAAAGTAAAAAGTTTGCACTAGAACTTGCATGTGAGAGCCATATAAAGCGATTATTATAGATTAAGTATTGATAAAAAGAGAAAATTAAGTATAATAGGAAAACTAATTGATTAATACGCTCAGGTTTGATCCAATCAGAATTAAACTTAAAAGTCTATAATGTACTAAATTGTATGTTTGTTGTACCAGTCTAAATTGCATGTTTAGACTATATGGGAGTATTTTTTATAATAGGAATATCCAAAATTTTTACTAGGGGACCCGCTACTAATGTTTTCTGCCACCTGATTCAGTTGTTGAGGTAAAAATGGGATCAGCAGGTTAACTGACGCTGTATAAGGCCTATATTCTTTTGACTAAGACTAAAGGTTTCTTTAGGGTACTAGGGTGATTGGTAAACATAAGAGAGATGATAGTTCACCCCACAGCAAATATAGCTCTTTACACTTAACAAGGATGACCCTCAAGTATTTTTATGGGTGTGGAGCCACAACAGATGAAGTAGGACAGTTAAGTTAGGTATAAGCCATTATCCAGCGTTTATTATAGTAATGAAATAGGTTTTCTTATTCCTAGATAAGCATGGCAAGAGCGCGGTAATCTATTTTGTCTATGAGGTAAGGTTTTTCTGTCTTTATGGAATTGTATTATATATTTTACAAAGATAAACATCAAAAACCAAATTGCTTTTTGGACCTTTTATTAACCTCATATGGAGCTACCAATTACCTTTTGTCATAAATTTTGCAAGTGATTGATTCTCTTAGACTATAGATGAATAATAAAAAATTCATTTATAAAAGTATTCATTGTACCATGTAAAATAAAGTTAACAAAAATATAGAAATTTAATAGAAGCAAGACATAACAGATATGAGCTATATATTAAAATTAGGTGTACTATTGTATTAGCCAGATCACGCTGTCTCCAAGGATTATCATATGTCATATGGCTAAAGAGATAATATTGGATTAATATTAATTTTATTAACAAGTGAATTATCTACTTATGTTATGGGTAACATAAGTTATTTATAAAGATTTAACTTCCAATAAACGCTCCACTTCATCTTGTATTCATAAATTTTTTGAACCAAGATATTTTATACTAGTACTAGCAGAGTATGTATATTGAAAAGTTTTGATTTCATAATTAGATGTCCATATGGACCCACAAATTACAACAATTCCTCTTTTAAGATCTTTACTTATTACAACATATGACGCCAAAGCTTTAAAAGTAAATAACAAAAACACCCTTGTGTCTTGTGATAAGGTATTGTATTCTTGTATATGTATATATAATATATATATAGCCTTAATTATGCAGATGTGAGCCTATGTATGCATCTTCCAGATGATGATAATAAAACAGGTCTCTATTAACCAGAATTTCTAAGTGTTCTTGAACATTTTCCTGATATAAATATTTACATTTTATGATAATCATGGATAGAAGATATTTCTTTTAGACGATTTTTTATTCACTGTTTGTCTTAGATCCTATAATATGTTTCAGGTTGGGTTAGCCATTAGTATATTAAACGCTAGTTGACAATACTGGTTCTCATCATTGAAGAGCTTATATAAGGGCATTTTAATATCCTATAGTTAAAAATTAATATCTAGAATAGCAAAAAAGTATTTTATATATTATAATTTGAATAATAATAATAGCTTAATATTTAAAAAATGTTTTCAAATTTCTATACCACCCAATTGTGTTAATGTTAGGGGTAAACAAAATTTTTTTTGTATTAAACATTTGTTGAACTGTTACCATTTGTTTAAATCTTGATTATTAGTGCTTGCAGGTGCCAATTTTAGGCAGGATTTCAACAATGTATTGAGAAATTTTTATTTGCACAATATAGTTGCCGCACTTACAATAAAGTAAACTTATTTGGTATATTTTATTTCTAAGTAGGAACTTGGGTGTGATGAACAATACCTTTATTAAAGGGCCTTCCCTATTATTTAGGGTTGCCAAAGGCTAGTAGTGGGATGGATATTATATTTTTTATAGGCGGGGTATAAAGGCTTAGATGAAAGGGTGAACTGACCAATCAGAGTGCTGAAAATATTCTCACCTTTTTGGCCTTACCACAGTATGATTAGTTCACCGTGGGTAGGATAAAAGCATAGGGAAAGTTTTTCTATATTGTACCCAATCATTCTTATTAAAATCAAGCTCTTTGCAGCCAATCTCCATCTTCTTTTGCTTGTGATTGGTGGGTAAAATTTCTTCACCCTTCGTGGCCCCTTAAGCCTATAAAAGGGGGTGGTTATTCTATAGACAAAAACACTGAATTGGTGCTAGTGTTTGGGCGACCCTTCAACTCAAGTGTGATATTCCGCTGAGAGTTGAGAGTGACAAGGGATCTTGATCTTTCCTATTTAACTTGAGGCGAGGAGTAAAACGATTGCTCTAACTCAAATCATTCCACTGAGAGAGAGGTGTTTTGTATTATTAAAATTTTAAAATAATATCTCCTAAAACATTTTTCTCCTGAAACCACGATGCAATTGTAACATCACCCCCATCAAGAAGTTGGGGGAAGGATAGGGCCATAAGAGTAACCATGTACCTGATATATAATGAATACCTGTATACAAAGACCTTATGGTATACTCATCGCCTCTTATATGCAATGATGAAAGGGCACTCTAAAATTAATCCAATCTTGCTACTTCTAGGCGTGATGCAGTTATGGCAATACAGGACCATGTCAGGCACTTGGAGGGGAGGTAGGGGAGCCCAGAGCTCATTGGCAACTTGTCCATCATTGGCAACAGTTTTATCTAAGTTGGGCATAGCCTCAGATTGGATCTGAATGATACACTGAAGCAATCTTCTCATAGCTTTTTCAGGTTCATTACTCTAGAGGAGAAGACATTATGAGCTAAAAAGTGTTATCCATGGTTCTCACACATACAACACACATAATGGGGACATTCAGAATCCAGTGATAACTAATCCTGTAGGCCATAAGAGCACTAGGCAGTAATGATCCCAGTAAACGGGTTGTAAGATTCCAAACCATAGGAATGAGACCAAGGTTCCATTCTCTCTCTCCATGGTTCATTGGAGAAGGATTATAAGGGGCTGAGAAGAGTTGTTGGGCTCCCATGGAGGTAGCCAGGATCTTGACCACTCTGGAGGTGAAGTTCTTCCCATTGTTGCAGAGTAGTACCTGGGGGCAGCCATGGCGAGTGAAAATGTGTTGATGCAGAAAGGGCGCAGTGGCTTTGGTCGTTTGGGCTGGGAGCACCACAGCTTCAATCCACTTAGTGAAAAAATCAATTCCTACCATATTATATCTGTTCCCACTGGTAGTCTGCGGGAGGGGACCTACCACGTCTAGGCTGATGGTGTGGACCGGTTGTTGAGGGGTAGTCAGTTGATATTGGTATTTGGTCTTGAAACTGGGTTGCTTCTTACACGTGATGCAGTCATCCAAGACTTCAACAATGGTCTTCATTATTCCTTCCTAATGTTACCGCTCCCTAATCCACTCATAGGTTTCCTTCAATCCACCCTGGCATAGGGTAAAATGAGCTTTTAGGATAGCAGGTACACGATATAAGGGCGAAGATAGGGTAACCACTTTGTTCCCACCTATTTATACAATTTCCCACTCTCCACTTTGGTGTTGTGAGAGTGCTGGGTTAACATCATCTGGACAGGCTCATCCTCATCCTACCAGTCATCCGGACCATTAGGAGGTCATATAACCTTTCCGCTTCACTGTTATCTAAATGTAATATTGTTAGCTGAGTTAATCCATCAACATTCATGTGGCGGGTTCCCGCGTGGTTCTTTATCTTCATTTCATTATGCTGGTGCTTTAGTGCCCAACGCAATAAATGGCCGGTAGGATCCCCCATATTTTACAGTCATTTCAAGGAAGTGTGGTCTGTAAACACATTAAAAGTAGTTCCATACAGAAAAGGGCGGTAGTTATTAATAGCTAACAAAACGGTAAGACACTCCTTCTCAGTGAAGCTATAGTTGCGTTCAGCTTTTGACAGCATCTTGCTAAGATATGATATGAGATGATCTACCCCGTTCTCATCCAGATGAGCCAAGATGCGTCAATGACATAGTCCAAGGCTTCAGCAAACAAGATGAAAAATTTACCATAATTTGGGTGCCGTAGGATAAGACGTTTGTTATAGCAGTTGATTCAAAGTCTTAAAAGCGGCCCTCTACTCAGCACCCAATGAAATGGAGTTTTTTTCATCAGTAGGCGGACGAGGGTCACATTGAATTGGGCAAACTTTGGGATGAGCAGATAATACAACGCCATGCCCAGAAATACCTGTAGATCCTGTAGGTTTTTCAGGTAGGGGCATTTTTTTATCGCATTAACCTTATCCTGTATGAATTAACTCCTTCCTGAGAGATGGCATGGCCAAGAAAGTATAATTTCTCTGGAAAAACATGCACTTGGAGGGTTTTAACTTTATGTTGGACTCACGCAAGCGTTGAAACACTTCTTTTGTGTGAGTAAAATTTTCATTAAAGGTCTTAGAGAACACTATGATGTCATTGAAATAGAAGATGTCGCAACTTAACTTCAGGTTCTGCAAGATATGATTCATAGCTCATTGGAAAGTTGTGGGCGCGTTTCATAACATTTGAGGTAGTCAGGTTGGTTGACATAGACCCTACTGCAGATAAGAGCGCATGATTCCTGATCTTAAGGAGAAAGGCTATTTGCCAATAGCAGCTAGTCAAGTCATGGTGGCAAAAAATTTAGAGATGGAGAGTTAAGCCAGGGCATTGTCAATGCGGATTATAGGTTAGATGTCCTTTTTCATGAGGTTGTTTAGTTTACGGTATTCCATGACTACTAAATGACATCCATTCTCTTTTTGATTAGAAAGATGGGGGAAGATCAAGGGCTTTGAGAAGAAACTAGTAGCCTCACTTCTAATAATTTCTTGAGCTCAGTACTCATATGCTGCTCTTCCACCTTTGACTTGTGATAAGGTTTGGACCAAATGGGATGGGCATCATTCAAATTAATGAGGTGACTTAAGTCCTTCAAGTGCCCAAAGTTGGTATCTGACTAGGAGAATGTGTCACTATAGCCTTCCAATAAAGTATGGACTTTTTTTACAAGCTCTTCTGGGGTTAGCTCATCCGAAATATGAACATTTGTTAAGGTACATAGCAGGTTTTCCGTGGGTAAGCCCATATCAAGCATAGAGCCAATGAAGTGAATATATTCAATGTTTTCCACGGGGACTAACATGACTCTGCCAATTTCCTGGTGTTTTTTTACAACAAGGTCCGAGCAGGTGAAGTTCCCCAACAGAAGAGTGATAGGTCTCTGGTAGGATGGGCTTATTTTACCAGGCAACACCTTTTGCTCCAACGGGCCAACGCCCTCAAGGCTCATGATGTGCAACAATAAGTGGTCTGGGATTTAAAGCATGATCTCTGTGTTAACCACTCATTGTTCACCAGCTTAATCACTATCTCGTATGAAGCATAAAAAAGCGCCTTCCATAGCTTTCCCCTTTTTGGATCAATTTCTTTGTATTACGCCCGTGGTGGTATAACTAAAGGCAAAGAAGAAAGCTGGTACTCAACCAGGCATAAACATTCGTTCTGTTGGGATCTTTCTTAGATAAGACTAAAGGACTTCATAATTGAGCAACGAGGGGAAACCTTACTTCATGTTGATAATCCCATCATATGTGATCATAAACTGGGTATCTATGAGCGTATCATAAGTATTGTTGTCTAATGCCACTGCAGGGGGCTGATAAGATAAGCTTCTTAAATTAAATTGGTAGGGAAGAGTACGCCCTGATGGTGCATGTGTTGTTTGGCCCTGTGGTTCCAAACTCTTGATTGTATGCCAAGTTGGGCGCCAGCTTAATAATTTTGATAAGCTTAGATGATATAAAATTCACCGGGGAGCCAGTATCCAAGATGGCCATGACTTGGACACTTTTAATAACTGTTCCCACTTTGATCATGGTTCCACCAAAGTTAGGGGACAGAGCCAGGACCTCCTTAAGCTGGAAGGTGGAGGTCAGTTTGAGCGCTGTCTCAGGGTATCTTTCCAAGATGGACTTAAGGTATGGACCCTCTAAAAAAGGTCAAATCAAACTAGCCAAGAATTGATCAGAATCACTGGTGGTGTCAATAACCTCAGGAAAACCTAAAACTTTACCGAGGTACATTTCCTAGGTTATAGTGGCTGTCACAATTCTGATATGACTGGGTGATAATCCTGGGACAGTTAGGGCGGGCTGAGATGAATCTGCCAAAATGAGATTAGTTACAATTATTTGAGTACCTCAAGAAGAGGCGATATTGGGATATAATGGATAATTATTGGATTGCCTCAAAATAAGGTGATTAAGGCAATGTTGACATTCGATAAAAATACAAATTAAAGCACCTACAAATTAGGTGAAAGGAAATTAAAGAATAACTAGCCAAAACGAGGAGAATCGGTGGAACTGAATAGCCCAAGAAACGTGTGTGGTATCATCCAAAGCCACTGTATATGAGCAGGATGGGCGATTAAGAGGGGTTGTTGGTTAATAGAAAAAAGGGAGCAAAATAGAGAGGATCTGAGTAGCTTATTATAATAAAACAAGTATTATGGTGGGAGCAAGTGCCACATAATTATTATTTTAACGTTTATTCTGTTGTTACCAAGGGCCACAATTGTCATATTGTTGGTCCTACTGTTCAGTGTGCTCCCTGTGAAACCCCTATACGGCTTATCTCCATGATTTCGCTGAATTACAACAGTGGTGCTTACTATAGGGGGCCCATTGAACAGTAATACAATAATAAAACTCAAGTCGCCTGCTATGTCTCACCTAGGTTGCTTTGAAAAGAAATCTGCATGACACAATAGGACTGTTGCATATGAGGATCTGATTCTTGCTTTGGACACTGTGCTCAAAAGACAAGACGAGTTGCTTCAGGAAGTCTGCTGTGCTCAGCTGCCGCCCTTTGATCACGAAGGAAATATTCATGGATTCTTTTGATGATTCAAGTTTGCAACTGAAGGTGCCTCAGACTGGTGCAGGGCGAAACTGTTGGTCTCCACCTTGGATGTCAGAAGTGCTGAACAAGCTGTTTGTTACCTTTAAGGCAATTATGTTACTTACCAAGAAGTCAAGGAGATGGTGATATGGTTGTTCAGCGGAAAAGCAAGGATGTCAAAGTGGAAAAGCCGAGTTCCTGACCAATGGGTTTCAACGAAATGAGAGTCTCACCACATTTGCTGAGCGGTCTACAGTGGAAGCACATGTGTTGATTGGGGCTGGGATTCTAGCTGAAGCTGATGTATGCATTGCAATGGCCTCTGCGGTGAAGCTTATCCCAAGCTTTACAATGTTATGGCCTCATTGTTCGAGGACGATGCACCTCTTCTTAAACTTGTTCAGTTTGTATGTTGGTTAGCTGTAACTTTCCCTCCACCCAATATTGAGCAGATGTCCACTGTTGTTGGGGCCTACCCTCACCATGGGGGAGGGAAGCAACCAGTCGATGCAGATCATGCCAGGCTACTCCCCGCAGCTCAACATCTGCCCCATAACTGCTGAGCAACAACTGCACAAATACCGCTTTGGCCTTAACTATGCTGATCAACAGCAGGCAGTCTACCAATGTGGGTCTGGTTACGCTAATCATCTTTGGAATGACTTTCCAATTAGGCCAACTTATATTAAGCACAGATGTAGGCCATATGGAGTAAGTTGCTTTAATTGCAGTCGCACTGGGCACATGGGATGATTGTGCCCCGATCAACAGAGCTCTCACGTACAACAGGATCAAGGTTATCAAGGAAAAGTCAGAGCGGAGTAGAGACGGGACTCTCTACTTCTGATATCTCAAAGTCATACGTCCCCCCTGAGTCTATTGTATTTAAGGAAGTAGAAGCCTCCCAGTATAATGACGCATTCCTCTACCAACTGACAGTTGGGGGAGTAAATGTGCTGACCCAAGCACAATTCAAAATTCTGGCTACACAGGGTTTCTGGAGCAGCCAAAGCTTTACGCTTGCCAAATGTTTGACAAAAATGTGTCAGACCAGCTAGAACCATTTGTGGATGCATTGTCTCTAAGAGAAGTAGAGGTCTCCTTTCCAGTGGATGCTATTATAGCAGGATACCCTAATGTCAGTGTGGGTATTATAGGTTTCATAGGAAAAAGTGAACTGCTGAATGTACATGTAGTAAATAACTGGCATTCATCTTACTCGGAGTGCACTTACTGTGAAGTGGTGGTAGCCAAAACCAAAAGTATGAGCTATAATTGACATGGGCGCTCCTGTTAACATTGTCTTCACTAAGTTGGTGGTAAAGTTGGCTTTAAAACCTGGCATAGAACAAGGGATGGTGTATGGGACCGTAGGAATGGAAACCACAGTCTCTGAGGGAGCGTATAGCGCACTTCCTTTGCGGTTTATATCTGTTGTTACTATGGCACCAGCGGTAGTATTACCAAATAGCAACTATGATCTGCTGAATGGGACTGCATCTATGTGACACTATGGGGCTGTCATTGACATGATGGAGGAGACCCCTAGTCATCCTGGGACAGCGGATTCCCATCTATTTTACTTCCAGGGGAGTGCCAGATGACCCAATCCGCTCTAGTCAAATTAATATCGCCTATAGCAATGGTGTGATACCTGTAAAATATTGGCGGATGAAGCAGAAGACCCGAATGCTCCCAACCCAGATTTATGAGTACAAAGGGATTCCGCTAAGAGCTGCAAACGCTTTTACTATCCCTTCTGGGTATCAGGTCACAATTGGGACAGAGCTTAAAATTGATATACCAGGCGGTCTATATGGAGAGGTTGTGGGGCCCTATCAACAATCATGACTCAAACCTCATCTGGCTCCTGGGTTACTGTTACTGGGGAAAGGGGAAGTAAAAATGTTGGTATCTAATCTGCAGAAGGAGGTGATGAAGGTTCAGCGGCACCAAGTGGTAGCTTACCTGAATTTGATCCCAATCGATGAGGTCCACCATATACATGACTTTGGTTCATGGGATGATCTTGGCTTGTCTTTAAAAACTACCTTTGGCGTAATGACTGTGATTCCTCGGGAGGCGCTCACTGGTCTATTGGAGGATCAGAAGAACAGGGTGATGGGTTTGTTCGAAAAGTATTACAGCATCTTTGCAAATGATCACAACTTGGGTTACACTCGCAGGGTTGTGCATCAGGTAGACATGGGAGACCACCACCTATCAGGTCATGGCCTATCCATCACTCAAAGTCAGCAGAAGAAGTTGTGTCTGCAGAAATAGATACATTTGTGGAACAGGGCTTGTTGGAGCCGTCAAAAAGTCCTTGGCCATCCCTGGTACTAATTGTCAAAAAGATAGATGGCTCCAATCTAGTAGTAACTGACTTATTAGAAGCTTAACAGCATTATGAAAAAAAATTTGTACCCGCTTCCACTAATTGATGACGCATTAGATCAGTTAGGTGGGGCCAAGTATTTCTCCACTATGGACTTGATATCAGGGTACTGGCATATTGAGTTGCCAGCGACAGAACAAGAAAATTGCGCTATAATCACCTCAAAAGGATTGTTTCAGCCTACACATATGCCACAGGGTTTGTGCAATGCTCCCACTATGTTCCAGCGGGCTATGGATTTTATTTTGGGTGACCTAAAGATGTCTTGCGTTCTTGTCTACCTTGATGATATCAACTTTTTTGTGGGCATTCACGGAGCATCTTGGACATCTAAAGCAAGTGTTCCGCCGCCTGGCTGATACTAATATCAAGATTAAGCACAAAAAGTGCCACTTTTTTAAAACAATTGGAATATCTCAGCTTTGTGGTAGACTTCAAAGGGCTTACCCTCAGCCAGCCAAAGTGGAAGCCATCCGCAAGATGACTCAGACAAGCAATAAGCGGGATATCCAGGTGTTCTTGGGGATGATTGGTTACTATCAGTGGTTCATTCCCAACTTCAGCTGTATTGGGGGCTCCACTCTTTGAGCTGCTTAAGAAAAACGCTGTCTTCAACTGGACAGATCAATGTTAAACCGCTTTTGATTTATTATGAACCGCGTTGGCTAGCGCACCTGTTTTGAAATACCCCAATTTCAAAAAAGAGTTTATTGTGCAAACTGATACTTCGCTTTCGCTGTAGGGGCTGTGTTATCCAAAAGAACGATGACAGTGTGGAGCACCCCACTGCATATTGTAACCACAGTTTAATAGGACCTAAATGGAATTACATTGTGACAGAGCGGGAGTGTTTAGCAGTAATCTATGCATATAAACAATTCTGGGTCGACCACCACGGATTGAAATTAAAAGTGGTGATAGATCATGCCTCCTTGTGCTGGCTACAGAATCTGCGGGAACCTGAAGGATGGCTCATGCGATGGGCTTTGAAGATCCAAGCTTATGATTTTGAAATCATGCATCAACCTGGGGCGAAGCATAAGAATGCGGACTGTCTTTCCCAATTACCCATGGTCGCCATTACAGCAGATGTGGTGGACATAATGTATGAAAAGATGATTGTGGGCAAATATCAAGATGAGCCGCTGCCCGTGATCAAGGTGTTAGATGGGCTTAGGCAGTATACCTTCTTGCACAATGGGGAATTATATAAGCGGATTGGGGAATTAACGCTGTGCTTCCAAAAACCCTCTGCCCAGCCTGCAATAATTATAAATGTCCATAAAGTGGTAGGTCATGGAGGGTTGAATAAGACGCTGGAGTTCTTGCAACCCCACTACTATTAGGAAAGTATGCACTATGATGTGCTCAAGATGGTTGGTTGTTGCCATCAGTGCCATGTGGAGAAACCATACCACCGGAAGACCACCTACCAGCTAGTTAAGCCTTGGTTTGCATGGCATACAGTTTCATTAGACATGGTGGGGCCACTTCTGACTGGTGTAAACCGCTCCAAATATATAATACTAGCCATCAACCATTTGACAAGATGGGTAGAAGTGAGGACTATCAAGGATTTGGGGGCTGTCACTACTGCCAAGTTCATCCTGAAGTGCGTCATACAGCGCCATGGTTGTCCGCAGGTATCCTAATGGACAACGGAACCAATTTCACATCGCATATATTGGTCAAGTTGAATGAGCTTATGGCAATCCGCGGGGTTTTATCTACCCCCTACCACCCTGAATCTAACAGTATGGTGGAACGGGTCAATGGGACCTTGGTAAATATTCTATGCAAGCTCATAATTGAGCAGCCGTCAGACTGGAGCACCCTTATATCCATCGCTGTCTTAGCATACAATATCAGCTACCACTCAGCAACTGATAAGAGTTCATTAAAAGCGCTCTATGGATAACATCCCATGCTGCCTGAATTTCTTTACTCCTGTGTTGAGGATACCGGTGGAGTTGAGCCCCACTGCTATTTGTCTAACTTAATGAACACGCTGATCAAGCTCCAAACTGAGGCATATTCTACTAGACTTGCCAAGAAGATTTGGGATCATGAAACTGACCAATGTAGATGCCTCAGTCTTCCACAGTTTGGGGTAGGGGAATTGGTCCTGTTTCATGACTAACATGAGTTCAGAAGAAGGAACAAGCTCGCCAGCATATGGAGCGGACCATTTGAGATCATTGAGAAAACAGGGGTTGACGCCTACACCATTAAGGAACCTGTGGGGGGTCAAATTATTAACTGGGTAAATGTGAAGTTCCTCCGACCATACAAACAATAAGAGCCTTATCATCCAGTCAAGGAAGGGGTAATGTCACGATTCTGATATGACTGGACGATAATCCTGGGACAGTTAGGGCGGGATGAGACAAATCCACCAAAATGAGATTAGTTATGATTATTCAAGTGCCTCAAGACGAGGTGATATTGGGATATAATGGATAGTTATTGGATTGCCTTGAAATAAGGCAACAAGGCAATGTTGACATTTTATGAATAGGAATTAAATTGCCTACAAATCAGGCGATAGGGAATTAAAGAAAAACTAGCTGATATGAGGAGAATCGGTGGAACCAAATAGCCCAAGCAACAAGTGTGGTATCGTCCAAAGCTGCTGTATATTAGCGGGATGGGCGATTAAGAGGGGTTGTTGGTTTTTGGGAAAAAGGGAGCAAAATAGAGAGGATCCGAGTAGCTTATTATACTAAAACAAGTATTATGGTGTGAGCAAGTGCCCCATAATTATTATTTTAACGTTTTTTCTGTTGTTACCAAGGGAAACGATCATCATATTGTTGGTCCTATTGTTCAGTGGGATAAACCCTGTGCAACCCCTTTACGGCGTATCTCTAGGATTCCGCTGAATTACAACAGTGGCGTTGCTATTACTCCAGCCTTCAACCAATCAGGAACCTCAACTTCAGCAGGTACTCCCAAGACATAGTAGCCAACATCTTCATAACCCCTTTTGATTCATAACCAGGGGTGTTCTCAACAAACAGCAATAGAGCAATAGAGGTAGGGGATTCAGGAACATGAGATTAGTCAGAAATAGGGTCGTCTGTCCCTACGTGACAACTCTATTCCCTGCTCCTCAATGTAGGCTCTTTTCTTCCATCACACAGTCACATAGTGCCCTACCTTATTACAGTAGGCACACTGGGGACGTTCAATCTCTTGACCTTTGACTTTTGATCCTCAGGGGTCATAAACCGAAAAATCATCTTTTTGTCTTCAATGGGCAAGGCTTGGGGTTTGGGCTTTTGATCCTCAATGGCCATAACGCGGGGTTTAGACACAACTCCTTGAGAAGCTTAAGCTTGTGGAAGTTAGCGACATTGAAAAAAACCCCATTTATATCATATACGTTTCAGAACTAGAGTTTCACTGAATTGATGTGCACCGCCAGAGGGGGTGGGATGCCAACCCATTCAGGATGGCTGCAACAGCGTCGTCCAATGTCTGCATCCTGGAAGTTAACAGAATCTGCACTTCAACAAAGAACCGGTCCATGAGGCAGCAACTGACTCTCCTTTTCTTAAGCTGATGCGCATAAAGACTTGCTTTTAAGCTTAAGCTTTTTTTGAGCCAAACCGTCAATGAGCGCCTCCTTAATCTCTGCCCAAGTGTTAAGGGCATCCATATGAGGCACCATCACCTCTTGGGCCATGCGACTCAAACAATAGACGATATGCTTGAACTTCTTTATTCAGTCGCCCCTTCCATGGCTGATTCATAAATGTACAAGAACGAAGCAATGCAACCCTTGACAGGGATGAACTCGTCCTTGAAAGTTGGTTTGAATGAGGCAAAGTTTCCCCCAGTGAGGGCATAGATCGCAGGAACATCCTGTCCTGTGGTCTCTGAACAAAGGTCCAACTGATCAAAAGAGTGGGAGAGCCGATCAAGCTGGTCTTGGATAGCGTCAAGCCTGGTTTCATGTCGGCGGAAGGCTTTTGGAAGGCAGATTCACATAGAGCAGTTAAACTTATATCGCCATCTTGTGAGTTTTAAGGTCATCAACCCGGCTCTCAAGCACATTGAATTTAAAACGGAGTTGAGACGCAAGAGAGCTTAAGTTTTGATGGTCAACTTCCAAGCCCCCACACTCTTTTTACGCTCCTCTTTCATCTGTTTACACCCCTCATCATCAGGTAAGTGGGAGCTATGGGAACGTACGTCACCCTTAATCAGTTCATAGTTACGCTAACCATGCGTCAACAGACTATACACCTCCTTTAACTGTGCGAGTTCTTCAAGGAAAGTCTTGACCCTATGAGCTTCATTCTCACAATCGCTGACCCTTTGGTATAAATACCTTTTTCTCAAGATAAGCTTTAAGCAATAACTTCTTTCCAAATGTGCGATCTTGACCTCTAAGGCGAGGGTAGCCCTAGAAGATCCTTGCAACAGACGCCACTTAAGCTATTCAACATGGGACAAGACTTGTGCCAGTTGCTGCTCCACCGCAGCTACACGTTGTTCACCCCCTGGTGGTGGAGGACTATTGTGCCAAGAGTTCTCTGTGGGTTTGCTATACTGTCATGGCTACATGACATAATTGAGGGGACAGACCGCAAGGACAGGGATAGTCGTCAAGAGGCCAAAAATGTCAAATTACAAGGCCTTTCTGACTTAAAACATACCCTGGACCACCAGCTGGGTACAGGCAAGGTATGCCTAGGTTGGTCTTGGGAGGTGCGTGATGCTCAGCCTGGCGTTACAGACAAGGCGGTAAAATGAACCAGATACGTCCTTAACTCTGACGGTTTGCTACTTTTATTGAAGGAACATGGATTTTGAAACTCGTTCCATTCATAAACTTTCTAATTCAAGAGGAGCCAAATTGCGGTCTACAACTCAAGTTCAGACAATCTCGAGTTACAGGACCCTGGAAAATGGTAGCATGAGCCTATTAATTCTCTTAGGCTTAGCACCACTTCCGCCAATTAACAGCTCACCCCCAGTGTTTAATTATGTTTCTGTAAGACAAACTTTCCTAGTTGGTTGTCTGGTTTATTAACAAGACCCCGTTCATTTTAAGTAATTTATGTGCGCATGTTTAGCTTTGTTTTCAACCTATACCAGGTCCAATTTAGCAAATGTGTGCCATACTTGCTTGGCGCTTTCTGTGCACCATCCTTATGGGTGATGCTTTGTTACCTTGTATTCAGCGGTGTGTTCCGTAGCAGGGGGTGGGACCTCGCCCCCACTTCTACTGGAACTGGAGAGTTACAGACAAGCTCTTGACATTAGATGTCCATATTTTAAGTCTTGGTAAAACTTATTTAAATTGAAAGGTCTTTATAGTAGTATTCAGGCGCTTGGGTTGTGTATCATGGTTAGGAAGCTCTTGTCCACGGTGATCACATTCTCTTTGGCGGTGTGCCAGCTTGGTATTCCTCTTTTTTCTGCACAAAGTGTTAACCTCACCCTTTCAGCGAGTACATGGTGGGTATGGACCATTCAAAGCCCAGCTGCTCGGGTTTCCAGGTTCCCCACAACTTCTTTTCGTTATAATAAAACCAGCCCTGACTTCCCTCCTCTGGGAGTTGATTGGCTGCGTCATCTTCTACCCAAAACATCAGCCTGGTTGTTTTATGTTTATCAAACTGTGTTGTGGGTGTCCAAGAGCATAAAGAGTTTGAAGTGACCCTTGGGGCAGAGCAACCCTGTGCCGCTGCTTCTGAGCTTTACCATGGCTCGTTTGTGCACCGTGGAGTTGGGCGTTTTGTGTGCCCTTATTTTCAAAAATCTCCTTGTGTCTTGGGCTTAACTTTGTCCGTTATTTCCTAAACATCATTTTTTTGGGCCATTTTGGAAGCCCCTGCGATGGACACTTTAGTGAGCACGCTTCCCCTGCTGGCTTTGATCATCTGATTGAAGCTTTTTTAGACAATTTCCCCGCCCCAACCCAGAAGGGGCCAGAAAATTTGTCCGTCATTGTTTCACCCATGTGGCCCATAAAATATTAACCCCAAAAATCTTTCATGCGCCTCTGGAAAAGGAGGAATCTTATCCTTCCATTCCTTTGTTTTCAGCCAAATTTGAAGGCAAGCAGGGGTCCAGCCCCAAAGTTAAACTAATTGTTTCAGTATATTCCACCAGGATGATGTCACCCGCCATGCCCCTATAAATAGGCATCTGCAACTCATGATTTTTCCTGAATGGAGCAGAGCTCCCCCACTGATTTCATCCCTGTTTTGGCGGAATTTGAGGGTCTTAGTGTTCTAGCCCCAAAATATATAAAAACGATTTAATTAGATGAATTTTACTATGCAACAAGTTCAGATGGTGCAGTTGGTGTCATCAATGAAGGGCCTAGTGATGGCCTTGGATAGTGATGTACAACAAGCCACCAAATCTGGTAGTGTCCCATTAATACACAAAAGTGCATTTTATAATGCAAAATATATATTTGGGAAACCAGTTGAGTTTGGCTCGCTGGTGCTTTTACGCTGCTAGATTCCACAAAGATTTATATAAAGTTTAAAATAGAGCACTATAAAAATTGAATTTTTATGATTTTTTTAAGTGTGAGGGTAAAATGAAAAGCAATCCCTCTCAATATCTGACAATCAGTACTTAAACTATTTTGAGGGTGGGGGATATTTAAGGATAGTTTAGGAATAGCTTTGATGCTTTCCAAATTAGGAAATATGGTATACCCGCCAATCAGATCATGGGAAATTTGAGCTACTCTTTAGTGAAATGATAGTTTGGGATGGGATTTTGGAGCAGAATGTGCTCATGCAGTAATGTCTTGATGTATTTCAACCAATCACCACTTTTTAGAATACTTTCACCTTGGGGACCTCTGCCACGCCTATAAAAAGGGGTGGTCTTCATGTAGGTGCTCGGAAGGATCTGGTGGGGGCAAGGGGAGTACCATGCAATGGTCGCCCCATGGTCCGTCATGTGGTCATAGTAATCAAACTGCTCAATTTTATGGTTTTTGCCCGTGCAGGATTCAAAATGGTGTTACCCCAATTAATGGGGTTCCACCAAGAATCAGCCAGGGTCTTTAGGCCGATATCAGCATTATCCTTATTTAATTCATTTAAATCATTATTGCAAACTTGTAAATGGCCATTATTTCCCCTTTTCAGCGGATCTTTACCCAAAACATCCTTCTTTTGCAACTGAGAGGGAAAATGTCTAACAATATACAAAAAAAGAGCCATTCATTAGCTCTTATGGATTTGAGGTGGACGCCTTTTCTGTGTACCAGATTACCCAGAGAACCCACTTGACCCTACCATGATCCACAGGACACAGGAAGTGGAGAAAAAAATTATGATTGCAATATGAAAATGTTTATGCAACTGCTTAAGATATGGTGGGATATGCGGCCTCAGTAGTGTAAGTGGCCAATTATACCTCTCCATTTTTGATGCAAAGATCTATACTGGTGGCACGCTTTTGCCTGAAGATTTTTCTGGTGAAGTGTTGGCGTTCTCAGCTATGAATAAAGACAATTCTGGATATTTTTTTGACTGCTATCCTTTCATCCCCTTTAAGGAATTATCACAAAGATTTTGGTGGATACAGGATGTCAGGATTTTAACCAGATGAATCCTTCCAATAGTATTCAAATTAGGGGCTTTGGTTAGTCAGGTGTAATTGCCAGCTAATCTCCTAGTTCAATACTATTTAGTGTTATATGTTTAGTTCAAGTTTAGGTTTGATGGAAGCTGCGTTTGCTGCCAAAATACCATCTGAAGATCGTTGTCAGAATTTTCAGCAGAAAGTTGATGAATCCGTTACAAACTGTCTGAAATGGTTCCATCGCCTAGTTTGGAGCACCAGCAACTAATGCTGAAGATGCTCAAATTACTATTTATTTTGAGTTTATATACGATTGACCAGCGACTTATGCTGAGGATGGATTGACCTAATTTAATAATTAATGATAAGAGGAGTGGATCTAAGAGGGAATTGCTATGAAAAGTTTATGATCTGATAGAGGTTTTGGAATCAAGAGGCCGATGGGGATTCCAGCAGATGATTGGCCAAAGAGCACTTGGGCGCGGTAGCCATGAAAATAGTATAAATAGTCATTCATCCCCTCTAAATAAACATCTCTCATTTGCCTATCTTTCTTGTTTGTTTGTAGTAGCTTTGTGAAACTAGAGTAGGAAGATAGGATAGGAGATCCTCAATAGGCGCAGGTGATCACGCCTGGAGTGGCCAGCGCTGCCAGCTCCCATACATCCTCTCTATGAGGAACCAGCGGGAACTGGCCAGCTGACCACCAGCGGATGAGCTGACAAGCTGCCAACCCTAGCGGGGTGAAGCGCAGGAGGTACCATAGTCACCCAAGAAGGAAGATGGACTTGCTGAGGCATGCCCAGATGGGTTGGTGAAGGATTGCGAGGGTGAGGCAGCGCGGAAGTGCCTGAGCCGCCCAGGAAGGGGGCAGGACTTGCCAGGGCACATGCCAAGGACGCCTGGGGCTAAAGGCAAAGCTGTTGGTGGTTAATTGGTAGGTTGGACGCAGGACTTATAGGGGTTGGTATGCCAGTGAAGGCGAAATAGCAAAGGGCCACCAGTCTTCATACTGGTTGGCCTGGCACACTAGTGGAGCCCAAGGTCGATTTCGCGACACAGGATCCTCTGATAATTTTATTGGCCAGGACTTAGCAGACTATCTTGAGTTAAGTTAATTTCCAGGTAATATGGTTAGGGAAGGGGCTTCCCAAGGTATCCCCACGTTGAAGGTCCTAGGGTTAGTGGGTTATAAAGTTAGTAGTTATCAGTTGGATGACCACTTCCAAAAAATCAAAAACCTCTTGTACCTATTATTTTGGGATTAGAGTGGTGGCGAAAGTTTGACGTCAGAAACAACTTGAAAGACAATACCATATCCTTAACTTTGAAGAATGTTCATGAATTAATTGTACCCATGTCTGAAGTGAACTCTCAGGGAAATTTGCTCCAATGGCCCAATGTGAACACACTTAGTCTAGCTCCGCTGCTGAAGCCTACTTTGGAGGTATCTTACCTTCCTGTTTGGAGGGTCTAGAATCTTAGTTTGATGCGCTTCAGCCAATGTACTACCAGATCATTTAGAGATTGATTGCGAGTTAAAACTCACCATTAATCTGGTGCATATATTTTCTCCCATTTAACCCTTGACTGTATGGGAGGAAGCAGCGTTGGATGTTTGGGTCAAAGAGCAGTTGGCTAATGGAGCAATATTATAGCGTACCTCTCCAGTATGCTCCCCACTTCTCTTTTCTAAGAAAGCTGATAGTACTTTACACCCATATGTCAATTATGAAAACCTAAACAACGTTACAGTACCAGATTTACATCCTATTCCATTAAGCTCTCAGATTACTAGCTATGTAGAGAAAGCCAGAGTCTTCTCCAAACTGGATTGCTTGGACGCGTTCAATAAGATCAAGTCTAATAAAGGCCATGAGTGGCTCACTGCATTCTGTTAAGAAAAGAAATTTTCCTAATTTCGGGTTATGCCCTTTGGGCTTAAAATGCACCTGCTATCTTTCAACGTTTTATAGATGCGGCTATGGGGACCTGCTAGGTGTGTGCGTGGTGGCATACATGGATGATATTCTGGTGTTTTCCCCTGATCAAGAGTCCCATGCAATACACCTGCGTCAAGTGGTAGAGAGTTTAAGGGCAGCCAACCTTACACTGAAAATTAGTAAGTTTGAGTTCTTTAAGTCCAGGTCACCTTCCTGGGCATCTTTATGTTTAAACAAGGCCACATGATAACTCCGGACAAGGAGAAGGCAATTTGCAAGTGGCCCACCCCAACTTTGGTCAAGGAATTGAGGAGCTTTTATTGACGTATACGTTTTTTTTCGAAAAAATTGCGCCAAATATTTCTGAGGTGGCAGCGTCCTTGTATAAGGCGAGTAGAGAAAAAGTGCTCCAGTGGTCCCCAGTTTTGCAGGATGCCTTCCAAGTGGTAAAGTGTGCCCTGATGTCTACGTCCATCCTTTGCCATATCAACCCTGATAAAGAGTTTATTGTGACTTCTGATGCCTTTAACTTCGCCATTGTGGCCACCTTATTATAAGTAAGCGAAGATGGAATAGAGCATCCAGTGAGTTATTTTTCTTAGAAGATGTCCCTGCCTAAGTTAGCTTACGTCGTTTATGACAAGGAGCTATTGGCAGTTGTGGAGGCGCTTACTTATTGGCGTCATCACTTGCATGGCTCATCTCAACCATTCTGCATTTATACAGTTCACCGTGCCTTGTTGTACTATCATGCACCTCATGTCCTGACCCCATGGCAAACTCGCTGCATAGACCCTGGCTCAATTTGTGTTCTCCTATGATTTTACAAAGAGGCATGAGAATGGTCAGGCAGATGGTTTGAGCCAAAAATCTGCGTTAGCTCTAGATCCAAAGGAGGTATAGGTACACAACACCCATTTGATGATTCTGCCATGTAAGATTATGCCCAAAATCCCTCTCCCATGGCATACGCGCCAGCGCTTGCTCCTCTAAAAATGTGGAGAAATATGATATGTTCAGAAAGGTAGTCCTTTCACAGCCTCTGTCAGCAGAGTATACTATGGTCCAAGCCAAGAGCAAGTTGAAGCAAGAAGAAATTATAAGGGGATACCTCGTTAAGGACAAGATGGTGTGGTTTCAGGGACGCCTCTGGGTTCCCGCTGGACCCCTTTGAATGTTAATCATCTGGGATCATCATGACAGAATCACCGTTGGTCACCCTGGAAAAGCAAAGACTCTTGAGCTTATTGCTGAACTTACAATTAGAAGGGATTAGCTGCGCAGGTTGCCAGGTATTGTAAGAAGTGCCTGGTCTGCAATCAAATGAAGCCAAATTGCCAGCCCCTCGCAGGGTTGTTAGTGCCAGTTCAAAAGGCTGAAGGGCCGTGGACTTCCTTATTGGTGTTTTTATTGTGTAGTTACCTGCTTCTGAAGGCTGCGACGCCATGGTAGTGGTGGACCATTTTACAAAGTTCGCCCACTTTATTTCATGTAAAAACTATGGTTACCGTGGCGGAGATTGCTAGGCTCGTTGTATCTCATATGTTCGCCCTTCATGGGGCGCCCCAGAAAATAATTAGTGATTGGGGTCCCAGTTTACCTCTGTTTTTTGGGAAGGGTTGTGTAAAACTCTTGACATCCGCCTCTGCCATTAAACTGCATATCATCCCCAATAAGATGGGCAGACAGAACGAGTGAACCATTGCTTGGAACAGTTCCTGCAGTGTTACACTGCCGCAGATAATTCATATTGGATTTCTTACCTTTCCATGGCCCAGTTTAGCTATAACAACACTCAACATGCATCCATCGGTTGTTCCCCATTTTTCTCCAACTATGAGTTTAACCCTGCCTTCAACATGGACCCCAGATGTAGATCCAAAGTCAAAGCGGTGGTGGACTTTGGTAAGATTATCAAGAAAGTAAACCAGGGGGTTGCCTCAAATTTAGAGGCACCAATGCAAGTTTATAAGGAGAACGCCAATGGAAAGAGATGGGTAGGTCCTGCGTACAAGGATGGAGATCTTGTGATGCTTGATGCTTGATGCTTGAAACATCTTTATCAAGCAGCCATGCAAAAAGCTGGGACCAAAGAGGATTGGGCCTTACCGCGTTGTCAGAAAAGTGAACCAGGCCTCATACATGTTGTATCTCCCCCCCTCATTCCATATTGTCAGAACTTTGCCTTCCCGGCTACAAGATAATAATTTTGTGGGTCCAAATCAGCCAAGAAGAGAAAAACTTGGACATTTACTAGTCCGTGATAATGATAACAATTTAATTAATAGTGAGTAAATCAGCCATAAGACCCTGGCAAATCCTTAGTGGAACCCTGCAAATCAGGATGACACTAGTAAAAATACCTTTTGGGCAATTAACACTAATTTAAGCAATCAGATTACTCTGACTTCACAGCGGACTCTGGGGCATTCATATGACGGATTTCCCTCATCCCCTACCAGTCCCATTCAAGTACCTATGTGGGGACCACCCCCTTTTATAGGATTGGCAGGGGCCCCCAATGTGCAATATTTTTTGTTAAAGGAAATTGGCTAAAATATCAAGTCATTACCCCATGGGTACATCTTGCCCCAGAATAATTCCCCAATCATAGTTCATCTTAAGTGAAGCGAGTTTTCCAAACTTCGATAGGCTAACTTCACACATTTCCTAAATTGGACTAGTCTAAGCTATTCCAAACTTAGATTGATTCTCCTCAAACCTCGATACAGTTAAATACTTATAGATCCAAGACTGAGGGCTACGTTTTTTCCCTTTTTCCCAGCTGGGCTCAATAAGACTTTGAAAACCTTATTTCCTAAGTTTTTGCTGTTTAAGTATTTTTATTATGATTGTGATATTAATCCCCCATTGTTGGATTTTGGTGAAATAAGCACCAAGTAAGCATCTCCTGCACCCAAAATCCAACAAGTTGTGCTCACTACAGGAGACACCTGTATGCCTTTAAAAATGACTACTATTTCGGAACTAAGGCTAGCGGCATTAGAAACCAACTAGCCAGTGCTTTGTCTCGCCTCAAAAGGCTTTTGCAGCACTCTTCCCAAGGCTTTTATGGGTCCTCCCCTCTTATATCAAACATCCATACCGAGACAAGTACACACCTGGTGAGGGAAGTATCGCCTCCTTCCTTTATGTTTAATTATCTCTAATGGAAGGAGCGACTGACCTTCAAAAACCAAGTGTATCCTTCCTTTCTTGAGTTGGATAGCTAAAGAGATTATAGTTTCTCAAATAACCTCACTTACCACCTGGGCGGAGGTCAAATGAGCACTGATTGACGAGTTTGGCCCAAAACAGAGTAAACAACGGCGAAAATAGGCTTTTATGTGCCTTAGGCTGCAAGAAGGGAAATCATTCCCCAAATATTTTGAGCAATTCTATAACAAAGCTTAACCTCTTTTGCTTGCCAAACTGCTCCCTTTAGATAAAGCCATTGCTGCTATCGTGGCTAACAGGGCGTCTTATCTTCCTTTAGCAATGCATATCTCCACAGCCAAGCACACCTTCCAAACTGTACGGGATATAAAAGAGGCATTGCTAGCAGTGGGTGACCTGTATGAATCTGATTTTCTGCAAAGATCTCCAAAAGCGTGAATCATCTCTGACCCCATCAGCCTCTTATATGGATGTATCCCTTTGGAACGCATTTCTGCAGAGCTACCACGCCAAAATACTCCCCCATCATGCGAGGATATCCAGGAGATATTGGCTGTTCTGGGCAGCGCTCCCCTTCAGCTTCATGTTCAAAGGCTTTAACGGTGAAGTCCTTTATCACTTTGCCTGGTTCCCCTCTTGCTGAGCAGTCTACTAAGGTGATTAAAGTATTACACCCACCTAAGCCGCTTCCTCAATCCCCTCAGCCTCAACTCAAGCTGACCCTAGTTCAAAACCTGCCGTTATGGGGCAGCTCAAGGCGGTCACTTCTATTGCAAAAGTCAAAGCCATTAAACTTCCAACGCCTCACCAAAAGTTAGTACAGACATGATTCTCCCTTCAAACGTCAAATGGGTAGATGAGAGCGACAAAGCCCTCCCTGTGAGGAGATTAAGCCGGTTTTTTAGCCCCTCTTAGTAAGTCGCTGAGGTGCATTGACAATACCTCTGATGACGAGTCAGAAGGGGTGGTGAAGATGAAGGCTATTATGTTTGGGAGCTCCAAAGGATGTGCATATTCTGGATAAAAGAGCTGAATGAAATTATATAGCTATAATCCCACAATGAACTTATCTTCAACAGTTGTTTAGGTTTTCAGAGGTGATTAATACTGTGTCATGAAAACGCAGAAGAAGTATAGACCTGCCTGGAAGTCAGGATTTGTGAGCAAAAAAGCAAGCTAGAATGCCAGAGGCATTGCCGCCAGTATGACGTTGTATGGAGCTGCAGACTGGGAGACGATAAGTTATTGGTGTAGGGCAATTGTGAATAGCAACCCAAAAACGAACCAAATGGAGACAAACCCAGACACTGGGGGTCTTGCTGCAGGGGATTGTATCACTGGGATAGTTTCTACAGGGTTACTGGTGGGTGGGTTCAATAAAAATGAGGAGACAAGGGGGAGGATCCTTGCTTGTAAATGGTGGATGTAAATCCACGAGATCCCAGTATATTGATGGCGTATAGTCAAAATAAGGGGGTTGCATTGCCAAGAGTATTCAGTTGACAATGGTGGGAGTCAAAGTAATCATCAATACTGGTAAGGCCCATCTGGTATATGGACTTACAGGCCACCAGAGTAATGCCATCGAGAATACAGCCATAAGGATATCAATAAATTAGAAATTGATAATTTTAGTGGCAGAATTTTATTGAAAGGAAAGAAGAGAATCGACCAAAAATTTTCTCAGTGCGATGTGACTGATTAAATAGTGGTCAATTGATACAGGAACAAGCAGGCATTGGGTCCCTCAAGTTTGATTTAACCAGCGAATTTTTTGGGGAGGGGGAAGATAAGCTTATTGGGAACCAATATCAAAGGATTCAGCGGCAGGCCGAGTCACTTTCAGTTCAACCTTGAACGCCTGAACCAGGACTTGACTGCATTTCCAGTGGTTGGCGTGATGGCATCTGGCCTGATGAGCAACAGGAATTCCCTGGGCCACCCCACGTAGGGGTGGTCCCAATTGTTTGGAAATGGGTTCAGGATGCCCAACCTGCCCATGCCCAGTCACTGGGCCATTCATTCAGTCAAAAGAGTTGCATCAGCCGAAACTCCTGATTTGCTGGATGGGAGCTTCAAACTATTGTCGATAGTTTCCAATGATACTGCCTGCACATCAAGGATCATCCTCAACAGTTTTGAGAGGGGGTAAGTTTTGATGATTGCACTGATGGCTGAATCAAAACTGTCAGTAATTTTAGCTGATAATTCAATCTTCATCCCTTTTTGACTAGGTGGTTTCTGATCTTTTAGTCTTGTTTTCAATCAGCTTTGGATTAATTGACTTTGATTTAGTGATCTCGGCACAGATTTCCCTGATATGGTGGACAAGTTTGGCCAAGGTGAGCGTGGGCGCTGGGGGAGGGATCCAAAGAGGGAGAGCTGTTACTCAGCGCTCATTTACCACGTGGGCGAGGTCACCCTGTGCAATGAGGGGTACAGCCACCCTCTTCAAACCCTTTTTACTCAGAAACAGGAAGATTGCCCGATCCATGCACAGGCGACGTTTTCTGGGACTTACATTACCCTTTCCTTTTTCCAAAGGAAGGGCACCACCGCCGGGAAGCTGCACAAGGGCCACATTTTTGTGCGCTTTGGGCAATTTGATCGCCTATAAAGTCATGATTTTTTTTGGGGGGGGTGGGGAGCGTTAGGGTGGGACTCATGAAACGCCTCAACCAGTTCCATGCAGTTAGCAATCACGGGCCTTAACCCCACTGTTCTCATAGGCCAGATAACCATTCCAGGCCACAAGGTACTGAATGGACCGTCAAGACTTGTGGGATGCTAGGATATTTTTCACTTTGGCCTCCTCCATATTTTCAATTACAATCAGCTCAGGATTAGTGGGAACAGTACCCTTAAAGGGTGACAACTGAGAAACGTGGAAGACGGGGTGCTGTTTCCAATGGGCTGTTAGTTTTAATCAGAACGCACCATTAACCAAGTCTTCCTCCACCAAATTGGGGCCCAAACGCTTACTTGCAAACTTACGGGAGGGCACCTGCATTCTCAAATGACGCATATTGTTCATAACATAGGAGCCCGCCATTATGTCATGACCAAGGAGTCGCTTACAATCTGCGAACTGCTTGTAGTCTTAATAAGCTTTAGTGAGGTGCTCCCGCACTGAGGATTGAGTAGAACTAATATGTTCAGCATGATCCGCGGCAGCTTGGACCTTGGGCTGCAAGAAGGGTCCAACCAAAAAAGGGATTATATCTGAGCATCGCTTTGTAAGGAGAAAACCCCATGGAAGCGTGAATCCCATTGTTGTAGGCGAATTGAGCGAGGGGAAGGTCGTTAGCCCATATTTCCTGTGCGGCTGCAGCATAGCAACGCAGGTACTGTCCTAAGACTTGGTTAACTCGCTCAGTTTGTCCATCAGACTGGGGATGATATGCTGTGGAGCGACAGGGGGAAATTTTTAAAGTCAATAGAAATTCACTCCAGAACCACGCTGTGAACTGTGAGCCATGGTTGCTGTTGATCTCCTGAGGGAGAACAAACATTAAAAACACATGATGCACAAAGAGACGAGCGGTTTCTTCTGACATAATCGTGGAAGCACAGGGGATAAAAAGGGAAAACTTGGTGAAATGATCAACCACCACCATCACCACCGTAAAACTGTTAGAACTGAGGAGATTAACAATAAAATCCACGAACACCAATGTCCATGGCCCTAACCTGTTGTAAGGGGTGTAGGAGACCATTTCTTCCTGAGTGGTCTGACTTAGCCTGAGCACAAGTAACGCAATTGGTGATCCAGGCCAGAACTTCCTTGGTTAAACCAGCCCAATTGTAAGTCCACTTGATCAAATCAATGCATTTCTTACTGCCCAGATGGCTGATTGTGGGAGGGTCATGATGCACGCGAAATACCTTGGCTCTGAAGAGAGGGGAAACCAAATTTGTGACCTAAAATAAATGAGGCCCTCCACCAAGTAATACAGGGAGTGTTTTTGATTTTGGAGGGACAATTGCTCGAGTAACTCCACTCCTTTGGGGAAAGTAATTTGGGCTGCTAAGACCTGTGTAACAAGGGGGTTTTGGAGCAAGGGCGACTGAAGAAACAATGGAGGGAAAAATCGACAAGATTTGAGCGGAAGGGATCGTGGTAACAAAGTCCACTTCATCTGGGTCTGAGGGAAAGTGGCTGGGTTGCAGCTAAGAAAATTGGGAAGTACGTTAAGTGCACCTTTTACAAATTTGTATCTGAAATTGAAACTACATATGTCCTGATAGGTACATGCTTGCTGATGCACCAATTTTTATAGTTTATGGAATTACAAGAGAGCTTGGTGATCCATGAGCACAGTTAACTCATGCTGGGCACCCTGCAATAGGTACCTCCAATGAGTTAACGCCCATGCTACGGCTGCCAACTCCTTACCATAGATGGCCCAGGATTGCTCCATAGAAGAAAATTTTCAGGAAAAGTAGGTGACCGGATGTTCCAAGCCATTGTGCTCTTGGAGCAGAACTGCCCCCACTGCTACCAAGGAGGCATTGCATGCAGCGATATACAGCTTGGCAGGATCTGCATGTTTCAGGATGGTCAGGGATATAACACCTCTTTGATTGACTCGAACGCCTGCTGATACCTGGGCGTCCAACAAAATGGCACATCCTTGCCCATGAGGGGGTGGAGTGGGGAAGCTAACTGGGAAAGGGCCGGGGAAATTTTTTTAGGAAAATAACATTGCCCAAAAAACTCCATAATTGTTTCTGGGTTGTTGAAGTTGGCCATTCACAGATAATGTCCAACTTATTGGGCGGAATCGCGTAGCCATCCTTAAGGACTAGGTTCCCAAGAAAAGTAACTTCCTCCTTATAGAACTCACATTTGGAAGGCTTGATGAACAAGCCCACCTTGTGAAAAGCCGCCACAACTGCTTCCAAATCTTTAGCATGTTGTTAGGGAGTTGGGGAGTGAACCAGAATGTCGTCAATATATGCAACCATGCAAGTTACCAGAGATCGCCCAGTACACTGTCAATCATTTGTTGAAACATAGCGGGCGCATTCTTCAACCCAAAGGGCATTGCGTGGAATTGAAAAATGCTTCTCTTCTTTCAGATCGCGGTTAGCCATTCTTGGCCTTCCTTCACCCAAAATCTGGTTGAAGGCATTAACAAGATCCAGCTTAAAAAACACACAAGATTTAGAGATTTCTTGACTGATAGTCTGCTCCAGGGGCAGAGGGTAGGGATCGTGAACTGTAACTTTGTTTAAGTGTCCATAATCCATGCTGGGATGGAGGGAACCATCGGCTTTTTTGGCAAAGACAATGGGAGATGTGACTTGCGATGTCTCCTTAAACAACCACCCTTTTTAAGCATATCATCTAACCAAGCGTTAAGTGCAACCTCCTCCTCCGCTGTGTGGGTATACAATGTACAGTTGATATTCACCAACTGCACTGTTGTTCTAAATCCCAGGTCAAATTTAGTATGAGGAGGCAGACAATCTGCCTTTTTGGAATCGAAAGATAATTCAATAGTGCATTAAATCTTTCGGAAAATCGGTTGAAAGACTTGCAGGGGATACGAGGAAAGTAATAGAGCTGCGACCTTGAGTTTTCTTAAATGTGTTGACTAAGGGGAAATTCACCCTCCAGTTGAACATTAACAAACGACAAAATGTTTGACTCCAGGTGGATTCTAACATGTTGGCGCCACCATTTAACCCCCAAGATCACCGGAAAGACTAATTTTGGCATTGCGGAAAACTAATCACATAAGCTAAACTGATGTACTGAAAAAAGTACTGGCCGATGAACTATATACGATGTCTGGGAGGCTGAAGAAACCACCATCACTGAAGAACCTACGTCCATGTCCAGCTCCAATTGTTGGGCTAACTTAACACTCATAAAATTACCCACAGCTCCAGTATCTACCAAAGCCTCAAAGGAGGCGTGGTGAGATCTGAGACTAATCTTCATAGGTATTAAGAAATAAGAGAAGTTTTGTTTATTGGTAGAATCAGGCGTTTCTGTTGCAGTTGAAGAAATGGCAGGAAAATCAGGGGAAGGTCAGGGGCCTTTTCTGGAGTAATGTTGGGAAAAACAAGGACTTGGGAACCAGCTTCCTCCATCTGGGCTTTTAATGATTCATTTATAGGTGAACCAGGATAACCCAACTCTGACACAAGAGCAGTGACGGGCTCTGAGGCCAGAACTAACACTGGTTCAATGGTAAAAACTGCTTCCGCGTCACCATTGGGTAGTCCTATCATAAAATTTCCCCCTTGATAGCATGAAGTATAGTTAGGGGGAGGCGTTAATAGTGGTCGCAGCGTTACATATTTGATCCACCGCTCCTTTCAAGATGGATCAAACCTTGTGATGGGCAGAAACCAAATCCAACCCTGATCTAAAGATTGTCTGAAGCATATCATTATAGTTCTAGTGAGGGAGCCTGTTTGCAGAAGGTAGAGATCAAAGAAGCCAAGCTGGGGCCTCGGCCATAGTAGAAAGCAATTGAAACAAATGGTCTGAGCGCGACATGGGGGGTAGTAAAGCAGCTGATATGGCAGCAATCAGAGAGGTGGGATCCCCCAATTTTGAAGAAGAACGCAGAAGGCCTCATACCCACCGATGGGCATCCCCTTCTACAGCTTCCAACAAAGCGACCCCTTGTTGGGCATGGGATAATGCAGCGGCATTGTTAAGGGCAATTGCAGAACGCATTTACACCTCAGCAAAGGCGTTGAGAACCTGGTTCACAATATCTTGGAAAGGAACACATGAATTTTCTTCCTTTATTAGGTGGGGTAAAATAGTAATACATGAGGCTCTGCCAGCCTGGAGAAGTTTCTCCAAGGTATAGCCGATACTACCCACAAAATTGGCAAGTGACCAAAAGAACAACAAAAAGCAGACTATTGATTGCACGTTCATTTGGTAAAGGGTAAGCACTGCGGCGCCCAGCTCAAAGAGTTGGGCGGAAGTGGCAGGAAACAATTGTTGTTCAATTATGTCATGAAAACGGCAGAAGAAGTTTAGACCAGCCTGATAGTCAGGATGCGTGAGCACCCATAAAAGCAATTCAGAATGCCAGAGGCATTGTTGCCTGTACGACGTTGTATGGATCCACTTAGTGGGAAATGATAAATTGTTGGTGTAGGGCAATTATGAATAGTAAACCAAAAATGAACCAAATGGAGACAAACCCAGACACTGGGGGTCTTACTGCAGGGGATTGTATCACTGGGATAGTTTCTACAGGGTTACTGGTGGGTGGGTTCAATAAAGCTGAGGAGACAAGGGGGAAGATCCTTGCTTGTAAATGGTGGATGTAAGTCCACGAGATCCCAATATATTGATGGCGTATAGTCAAAATAAGGGGGTTGCATTGCCAGAAGTATTCAGTTGACAATGGTGGGAGTCAAAGTAATCATCAATACTGGTAAGGCCCATCTGGTATATGGACTTACAGGCCACCAGAGTAATGCCATCGAGAATACAGCCATAAGAATATCAATAAACTAGAAATTGATAATTTTAGTGGCAGAATTTTATTGAAAGGAAAGAAGAGAATCGACCAAAAATTTTCTCAGTGCAATGCAACTAATTAATAGTGGTCAATTGATACAGGAACAAGCAGGGATTGGGTCCCTCAAGTTTGACTTAACCAGCGAATTTTTTGGGGAGGGGGGAAGATAAGCTTATTGTGAACCAACATCAAAGGATTCAGCGGCAGGCCAAGTCACTGTCAGTTTGACCTCAAACGCCTGAACCAGGACTTGACTGTGTTTTTGGCAGGTAGTGTAATGGTGCCTGGCCTGACAAGCAACGGGAATTCCCCAGGGCCACCCCATGTAGGGGTGGTCCCAATTGGTTGGAAACGGGTTTGGGATGCCCAACCCGCCCATGCCTGGTCGCTGGGCCATTCATTCGGTCCAAAGAGTTGCATCAGCTGAAACTCCCAATTTACATATGGGAGCTTTGAACTATTGTCGATGGTTTCTGATGATATTATATGCACTTTGGGGATCATCCTCAACAGTTTTGAGAGGGGGTAAGTTTTGATGCTTGCACTGCTGGCTGAATCAAAACTGTTGTCAATTCTGGCCAAATATTCAATCTTCATCCCTTTTTGACTATGTGGTTTCTGATCGTCAAGCTTAATTTCAATCAGTTTTAGACCAATTGACTTTGATTTGGTGATCTCAGCGCATATTTCCCTGATCCAGCTGACAAGTTCAGCTGAGGTGAGCGTGGGCACTGGGGGAGGGATCCAAAGAGGGAGAGCTGTTACCCAATGCTCGTCTACCACATGGGTGAGGTCACCCAGGGCAACGAGGGTACAGCTGCCCTCTTCAGACCATTTTTACTCGGAAACAGTAAGATTGCCAATCCACGCACAGGGGACGTTCCCTGGGACTTACATAGCTCTAGTGATGTAGACCAGCTTATTAGGAAAGTAATCCGATCTACACAGCAGGTTCATACCTTCCAATAAATTAAAGACAAATACCCTGTGTTGGCTCAACGACTTGCCTCCGCTCTCCAGTTAAAGGAGGTTCTCGCCCTCCTCCTTACTTTTCGTAACACAATAATGAAGATATAGGGAGGCATAAATAAGGTACTCGTTCTAGCCATGTTTGATATGGGTGCTCCAGTGAGCGTAGTCTCATCCAAGCTCATCAACAAAACTAAATTGGCGCCCGACCTGGACTATTCACAAGAGTTTGGAACTGATGGGCCTAACAATATGCGAGCTATTTAAGCTACTATACTTTACCCATACATATTGGGAAGCTCCTACTGGCTGCCCCTGCTGTAGCATTAACTAATAATACATACGACCTACTCATTGGCACGCAGTTCATGATTATGTATGACAGGATCATTAGTATGAAACAGAGATTTCTCTCCTTATCTAAATCATGAGGTTCCCCTAGTCTTCACAAATGATGAACCTAATAAGAAGGAATATACATGCGTAGTTGAGTATCCTTCTTCCGCCCTCACCCTTACTTATACCACATTGGGAAGAAACACAAAAAATGCTGCCTGACTCTGTGGATGGTTCCGAGGGCATTCTAATGTATGATTCAGAGGAGGTAGTAGTCAAAGCAGGTGAACAATTGGAGATAGACATCAAATTTACTATGCAAATCCTTTGTAACTGCCTTCTACACTTTACAAGCATTGATGGAATAAGCTCTTTGGAACCTCAGGTGTTGCCATGTATACTAGACCCTGCCTACCAGCGACCTATCAATCTTCTTATGGGGAATCTTACTGAAAAGGATATGGTTGTAAAGAAGCATCAGGAGGTTGAAAAAAGCCCTGTTGATTCCAATCAAAGACATCCACCAAGTCCATTATATTGGGTCTATGCTGGATATGGGACTATCCACTGACTAAGTAATATGTGCTTTTTAACGTTCAGATTTCTGATGATCTAACTCATGCTGAACTTAATAAAGTTCATTCCTTAATGAAGTAATATAGTGATATTTTCTCCAATTCCAATACTGACTATGAGCATATGAAGGGCTGGTGCCACACCATTGATGTTGGTGATGCCAAGCCTATTCAATCAAAGCCTTATTGGACATCAAAAGTTTAGGAGCTTCAGATGAGGATGGATCTTAAACAGTTACTGAATGCGGGGCTACTGGTACCTTCTCAAAGTCCCTGGCCATCTCCACTATTGCTCATAAAAAAGAAGAATGGTGGACATTGAGTAGTTATGGACTACTGTAAGCTGGATAAACTCACCAAGAAGGACAGCTAACCAATCCTGTGAATCGATGACGCTCTGGCCCAAATCTATGGGTCAAAATTTTTTCCGCCGTGGACTTGGCTAGTGGATAATGGCAAATGAACCTTTCTACACAAGACCAGGAATAGTGTGCGCTTATCTGCAGTGAGGGTCTCTTACAACCTACCCAACTACCACAAGAGTTGTGCAATGCACCCACATCTTTCTAGAGAGCCATGAACCACATTTTTCGGGACCTGAGGCTCAGTTTCATGATTGTATATCTTGATGATATAACCATTTTTCATGAACCTTCAATGAGCACCTTTCTATTTCTGGAAGTTTCCCAACGGTTGTGGGCCTCTCACATTAAGCTGAAGCCTTCCAAATGTGCATTCTTCCAAGAGAAGTTGGACTTCCTGGGCTACGCCATCTCCTCAGATGGGATCCAGCCTCTCAAAGATAAGGTTGAAGCAATATCAAAGATGCCTGCTCCCAAAACCCTCCATGATTTCAGGTGTTTTTGGGCATGATGAGGTACTACAATCAATTCATCCCCAACTTACTCAGCTCAGCGAGCCCCTCGTACAACTTTTAACTAAAAGCACCACTTTCTGTTGGGGAACAGTACGACAAGCTGCTTTTGAAACGCTAGAAAAGTTGCTGAAGCAACGGCCCATCCTGCGCCACCCTTATTATAGTGAACCCTTTATATTGTTTCCTGATACTTCCAATTATGTGGTTGGAGCTATCTTGGCTCAACTGGATGAGCACGGGGTTGATCACCCCGCTTAATATTTCAGCAAGATGCTTTCTAAGCAGAACGTAACTATAGCGTTAATGAGAAGGAATGCCTGACTATCTTGCTTGCTGTTAAATATTACCTCCCTTACTCATAAGGGACCTCATCTAAAGTGGTTACTGACCACGACTCTTTAAAATGGTTACAGAATATGAAGAACCCCACTGGGCGGTTGGCACGCTAAGCTTTAAAGTTCCAGCATTATGATATGACCAATATACGCAAAGCTGAGACAAGCCACATGAATGTCAATGGGTTAACTCGGCTGCCCATCCTTCACTTAGATAATAGTGAAGCAGATCGGCTACAAATCTCCTAATGACCCCTGATGCTTGGGAGGATGAGGAAGAACCAGTTCAAAATATGCTAGCTCGACATTTCCATAAAACAAAGGTGATTAATGGTCATCTATACAAGAAAGTAGGGGTGAACTAGTTACCCTACCTCCGCCCTCAGAGTGAGTACCTGTCATTATGGAGTCACATGCCCTCCTAGGGCATAGCAGAGTACGGAAAACCTATGAATGGGTAAAAGAACGCTCTTATTGGGATGTAATCATGGAGATCATCGTCAAATTCTTGGATGCTTGTATGACATGCAAAAAGCAATCCAGCTTCAAAACCAAGTATCAATATCAGCCTACACCCCTCAACAGCCTTTCCACACAATAAGTCTCGATGTGGTTGGCCCTCTACCCCAAACTACGGGTGTAAATTGATATATTGGTAGGGATTTATAACTTTACCAAATGGGTGAGGATGTGGCTATCCCATCTCAGATGGCTTAAGCCACGGCTACTTTCCTCAACCAGTATATTTTTACTTGACAAGGTTGCCCTCAAGTTTTGCTCTGTGATAATGGTAAAAACTTAACCTCCTGAGTGGTAAAGATTCTCGTGACTTCTATGGGCACAACAGCTCTTTTCTGCCCCCTACAACCCTTTAACCAATGGTACCTCAGAAAGAGCCAATGGGACCCCGGTATCTATATTTCTGAAAATCACCACTTCAGACCCTTTTCACTGGGATCAGTACTTACCCAGTGCCCTCATGGCCTACCGTATCAGTTATTATTGAATCCTTAATATGTCTCCTTTCCATGTTTTGTATGGACGTGAACCTAGGGTGCCAGCATTATTGGCCAAAGCCATTCTCACTTATAGGAGTGACCATGAGCAAGCCTTGAAGAAATTGGCTAAGCACATCATTCAGCTACAACCTGAAGCGATGATCAACTTGACAAAGACTGTCAAAAAAGGAGTCAAGATGACAATGAGCTCTGGGCTCCTCTTCCTTCCTTCCAAGTATCTGATTTTGTGCTTTATATCACGATTGTATCATCCCTATAAGGGAGAAACTTGGGTCCATTGTGAAGGCCCTTTTGTAGTCACTTACAAGCGAGGAGAGGAGTACTCCATCAGATCCCTTGCTACCGGAGTTACTATTATTTGAGTTCATGGCCAATTTCTTATGGCTCTATTCTTCCCCAACATTCTTGAGGGAAGTGATGTCGGACATTTGCCCTCCCAGCTACAAGATAAGAATGTTACGGGTCCAAATTGGCCAAGAAGGGGAAATGTAGCCTATTTACTAGCTTTGATAATGATAACAATTTTCTTAATAATGAGGAAATCAGCCATAAGACCCTGGCCAATTCTTGGTGGAACCCCGCAAATCAGGGTAACACTAGTTCAAAATCCTCGCGTGCAATTACCACTATTTTAAGCAGTCAGATTACTCTGACTTCACGGTGGACTCTGGGGTGTCCATTGGATGGAACTCCCCCATCCCCTACCAGTCCCATTCAAGTACTTACGTGGGGACTACCCCTTTTATAGGCGTGGCAGGGGTCCCCCAAGGTGCAATATTATTTGCTAAAGGGAATTAGCTAAAATATATTAAGTCATTACCCTAAGGTACGTCTTGCCCCAAAATAAAACCCATTTATGGTTCAGCCTAAGTGAAGCGAGTTTTCTATGCTTCAATAGGCTAACTTCGCATATTTCCTATTTTAGATTAGTCTAAGCTATTCTGAACTTATTACTGAATTTCCCTCAAACCTTGATACAGTTATATACTGAATGATCCGAGATTGAGAGGTTATGTTTTTTCCCTTATTCCCGGCTGGGCTTAATAAAACTTTATAAACCCTAATTCCCTAAGGTTTTGAAGTTCAAGTATTTTTTCATAATTGTGGTATCAATCCCCCATTGTTGGATTTTGGTGGAATAAGCACTAAGCAATAATCTCCTGAAAAAAAACCAACACGGATCTTTGCAATCTTTCATGAAATCAAGCTGACGTTGTTTAAGAGCCTCTCACCAAAGATCCCAAAGGCTTAACTCGTGGATGGAGCGCCAGAGTAGGAAGTGGAGGAGATCATAGCCTCACACAGAGTAAGAAGAAATCTTAAATACTTAAGATCCTAAAAGGGATTTGACACAGCAGAGAACAGTAGGGCAACAGCGTGTGACTGTGCCTATGCCCAAGATCTGATCAAATTTTAAGAGCGTTTTCCTGATGCTTCAGGACCCAAGTCTCAGCAAACATCGCCTTTATAAAGCTGGCCCAGCACACGAGAACTTTTCTCTGGAAAAAGCCCCTGGAGGAAAGGTGGAGCTCCAAAAGGATGAGAGGGTAATGTCATGGCTACATGCCATAATTGAGAGGACAGACTGCATGGACAAGGCTGGTCGTCAGGAGGCCAAAAATGTCAAGATACAAGGCTTTTCTGACTTGAAACATACCCTGGACCAACGCTGGGTACAGGCAAGGTATGCCCAGGTTGGTCTTGGAAGGTGCGTGATGCTCAGCCTGGCGTTACAGACAACGCGGTAAGATGCACCAGATACTTCCTTAACTCTGACGGTTTGATACTTTTATTGGAGAAACATAAATTTTGAAACTCGTTCCATCTATAAACTTGCTAAGTCTTGATGAGCCAAATTGCAGTCTATAACTCAAGTTCAGACAATCTCGAGTTACAGGATCCTGGAAAATGGTAGCATGCGCTATTAATTCGCCTAGGCTTAGCACCACTTAGGCTGATTAACAGCTCTCCCCAGTGTTTAATTATGTTTCTGTAAGACAAACTTTCATAGTTGGTTGTCTGGTTTATTAATAAGACCCCGTTCGTTTTAGTAATATATGTGCGCATGTTTAGCTTTGTTTTTCAACCTATACCAGGTCCGATTTAGTCAAATGTGTGCCATCCTTGCTTGGCACTTTCTGTGTATCATCCTTCTGGGTGGTGCTTTGTTTACTCTTGTATTCAGCGGTGTGTTCCGTAGCAGGGGGTGGGACCTCGCCCCCACCTATACTGGAACTGGAGCGTTACAGGCACGCTCTTGACATTCAAAATTTTCAAGTTCTCTTGCAAAATCCTCAAGTAGAGAGCATGTGCTAGAAGAAGACACATTCAATTCATTCTAGATCTTCATAGCCTCTTCTACATACTTCACTACTCCAGTGTCCATGGTGGTGAGCCGCTCATGCAACTGTATTATAAATTAGTGGGTTACCTCCACACCAGATTGCGCTTTTCTAAGATGCTCAAAGGTCAAATTGTATTAGTTATTATAGGCTAATCTTAAAGTATCATGGTTTGCCAGGTGACGGTGCAACTCCTCATGATGTAAACTTAACAGTTGACTCATGTGGAACATAGCAGGATGGGCTAACTTGCGGACGTAGGTGGTCAGTTTGGTAGGCTGAGAAATAGATGTCTGGAAGGGTTTGAGTCTCTTAGAGTTACACCAGAGGTCCTCTACAGAAGAACCCTTTCACGTGAAGCAATGTCTCCAGGGTTCAATATTACATGTGTCAGGTCCCTCACTACTTCAGTTGCTGGCTAGGTAAGTGGGACTCTGTTATAATAATTTGCTCAAACTGCTCTCCTTTAAATGATAAGGTTAGGGGCTATCCATATGGTCATTTATGCCCCATCACGTTTCTCACCCAGCATGTAACACTTCCAGCAGGTACGCCCTCCATTTTTGTGATAGATAAATATGTCAGTTACAGGATCCCTGTAGTGAGCACAACTTTGTTGGAATCATGATTACTAGTGCTCACAGGTGCCAATTCTAGGCATATTTAAACAATGGATCAATAATTTATATCTCCAAAATTATCTTTGTGCACTTACAATATAGAAAACTATCAAATAATCTATTATACTATTTCCAAGTATGAGCTTGGGTGTGATGAACAATACATTTATTAAAGGGCCTTCCCTATTATTGAGGGTTGCTGAAGGCTAATAGTGGGATGGATATTATATTCAGTATAGGCGACGTATCAAGGCAAAGATGAAAGGGTGAACTGAACCATCAGCACGCAGAAAAATTCTCTCATCTCATTTGGCTTTACCACAATGTCCAGATTCTGATATGACTGAACAATAAATTCTGGATAGCTACGGCGGATTAACCAGAATCTTCCAACCATGCTTAATAGTTAGAATTACTTGAGCGCCATGAGATGAGGTGATATTTGGCCAGAATTGGGTATTATTGGCTCGCCTCCAAATAAGGTTATAAGGCGATGTCATCATTTGACAAAATTGAGTAGATTGCTTTAAACTAAGGCAATAGAGAATTTAAGAATACAATATGCCGACAGAACCAATGGGAATACAGCGGAACCCAAATATTCTAAGCCAAGGGAGCGGTGTTTTCTTTAGTCACTGATATATAAGCAAGATGGGGAGATTGAAGAAGGAGGTTGTTAATAGGATTAGTGAGCAAAGAAGAAGGAAACTGCTTATGTTAACTAAAATAAAGTATTATGGTTGGAGCTAATTGCTTCATAGTCTTATATATATTTAATTTGTTTTAAGGACTGACAATCCTAACATCTTTCATCCGTTGTTTGGTGGGTTTGACCTGTGCGACCCTATATGGCGCATCTTAACGGTACCACCCAGAAATTATAACAGTTGTGCTCACTACAAGGGTATCAATGATCAACCACTAAAATTCAAAAATCAACAGTTGCTGGACATGTCAATCAGACCTGGTTTGAAGGGGATTCTTCATGACACACTGCACCAGCCAAATATGCGGAACTCAAACTTGCTTTAGACATGGTGCTCAAAAATCAGGATGAGCTTATCTAGGAGTGGAACGACGTTATAAACTAGCTTAACAGCACATTTAGTCAAATGCGAATTCTTGGACAACAGAACAAGCAACTCACTAATTGCTTGGATGACACTACCAAAAAACTGCATTGCACTGAGCAGAGATTGGACATTATTTCCTGGTCCCCTCATTGGGAAGGTGATGAGCGACAAGATGATTGGGGAGAATTATATCATATACACTATGACAATAACATGAGCTATTACACTAAGGAGGGCAGCTCTGGATATGGTTATGAGCTGGAGAGCCAATTCCCCCAAGTGATGGCAGTAATGCCCACCAAAGAGGCCCAAAATACCTCCAAATCAGCTGACAAACCACCCTCCACTGGACCAGCTCATCATCAAGAGACTACTTATGGATCTTGACCCATCTCTTAGTACGCCCCAAAAGGTTGCGGTTATGAGTGGGAGGAGGAGGTCTGTATTGATAAGCTGCTTCCATTTGATCACAATGGGTATATCCATGGCTTCTTTTAACGTTTTGAGTTTGCAGTGGAAGGCACCTCAGATCGGTGTAAAGCTAAACTGTTAGTATCTGCCTGGGATGTTGTGAGTGCCAATCAAGTCACCTGCTATCTTCCAAGAAGCTCCGTTACATACCAAGAATAAAAAAATACTGTGATGCAGCTGTTCAGGAGGACCATAAAAATATTACACCAAACAGGCTGAATTTGTGACTATTGGTGTGACAGTCAAGGCGCTGCCTGACCGCCACATAGCCCTGACCACCCCTAAATCAGGGATTGGGGCTATTAGTAACTTATATAAAAATAATAATAAGAGCGTAGGGCTTGAGGGCAACGACCCTTGAAAATGGCATTCTGAAAAATCAGATGCCAATAAATCGACGGAACTTCAGAGCAAAGGCAGAAAAGGTTGACATAAATGGCGACCAGGCCAATCAAAGGCCGCCAACCCAAAGTCCAATGAACAAAACAATGAGAATGGCAACAGCAAAGGGCAGCCCAGAAAATCAGGGGCTGTCAAGCTAAATTATACCAAAAATGGAAGCATCAAGAACCACAACATTAAGCAGCTCAGCAAATTAGGAGCTGCCAAGCTGAATCCGCCACTTGCTGAGAATATTGAGAGCCATGGCGAAGGGAAGCCCAACGAATCAGGGGCTGCAATGCCAAATTATCCCAAAATTGGAAATTTTTTTATAAAAATGACACAAGGATGCTGAGCTCTGATTCGACCCCAACAAATGAAAATATATGTGGAAAAGTTTTCGTAACGCCATGGATACCCAATGAATGGTCTAGAATGGGCCTAGATGGGAATACTGGAGGCTGAGATTCTTGAAATAGGCCTGTGAATGGCCTGCCACCCGTAGACTCTGTGGGAACCAAATTCTCCCATATCCCCCATTTTGTATTATAAAAACAATGAAGCGAAGGTTTTAGGACAACTTCATCTTCTATTACATATAAATAAAACCTCAAAAATTGAAAACAAATTTTGATATTTTGAAATCATTTATTAAGATTTTGATGGAAAACCAGGGATTTTGAGCGAAGAATATGGACCATTCCTCAGATTTTGACAGAGCAGTCGCCTCTCTATATGCTCTCTCTGGGGGACAAACTGTCCTCCTCAGTGTGAGCATCATCTTCACTGTGTTCCAAGGATACCTTAATCGCTCATCAAGCCAACGTTTGAAGGACTTAACCACCACAGCCCTCTCATGTTTGTGGGCCCTCACATGGGCCCTCTTGCCCAACTGTTTTGTGGCAATGTGGAAAGACCCCGTTCGTCACAATTGGATTCCAATGCGATGAGACCCTCACTGCATTCGCTGACCAGTTTACAGTGGAAGCTCATGTGCTAATCAGGGCAGGCATTCTAGCTGAAGCTGACATGTGCATTGCAATGACCTCCGCGATGAATCCATAACAAGCACTTTACAAATGTCATGACCCTAATTTTGGATGACAATGTACTCTTAGACAAAAGTTTTCAATCTCTGCGCTGTCTATCTGCCACCTTCTCTCCATTCAATACAGAGTGGAAACATACTGCCGCTGTTGCTGGATCTTCTTATTTGAGGGAATTCTCCCCTCCTTCTAAGATTCCGCCTAATAACCACTGGCCTTATTATAATCACGCGCCTTGCCCTCAGCTGAGTTACCCCCAGCAGTTTGACTTCCACTCTGGGCCTGCTTATAAAAAATTGTCAGCAGACCAACTGTTGACCTGGACCTAATTATGCTGATCGTCAGCAATGTACCTATTGACATGCCCTGGTACGTTGATTGTCAACAAAAAAACTATCAATCTGTCCCTTCCTATGAAAACCAATGGTGCAGACCCTACAGGGTTAATTGTTTTGAATGTGGTCACCCTGGCCACCTTGAATGAAATTTGCCTAACCGTCATGATTACTACATGCAACAAGATTATTACTAACAAGGAAAAGATGGAGTGGAGTAGAGAGGGGAATCTCTACCTCCGTTATTCCAACCCCAAATGTCCCCCCTAAACCTTTGGTAGTATATTCAGCGGAAGTTTCCCAATATGATGATAAGATTATATACCTGCAACCAGTTTTAACGGTGAACGTACTGACCTGGGCGCAAGCCAAGGCTTCAGCAGATGAAGGACCTCAGGAGCAACTGAAGAAGTACACCTGTCAAATGTTCAATCAAGTTTTCTCAGACAATATGGATTCAGCTTCATGTGAACCTTCCCTGAAAGGTATAACGGTTGCCCTTTTGGTTGACGCCATTGATAAAGAATACCTCAAAGTTGGTGATGAGATTATGTGTTTCCTTTGGAATAAAGATCCCGTAAATGTCCATGTATTAAATATTAAAAATTCTTATTATTATGAGTGTACATAATGTGACATTTTTGTAGAAAATATTGGGTTCACACTATAATAGATATGGGCGCCCCAGTCAACATAATTTCTGCTAAGTTGGTAGCGAAGTTGACACTAAAGCTTGATGTAAAACATCATATGATGTATGGGACCACTGGAGCGGAAAACATGGTCTCTGGGGAGTTTACAGCGCTTCCGTTGCAGTTTGGGTCAATTGACATGGTAGCTCTGCGATAGTGAAACCAAACAGTAATCATGACCTGTTAATAGGGACTGCTTTCATCTGACACTTTGGGGTTGTCATGGATATGACAGAGGAGACTTCGAAATATTGAGCACGCAGATCCCCATTTATTTTACCTCTAGCGGAGTGCTGAAGGATCTTGTGCATATAGGGCATATCAATCTTTCATTTAGCGATGGCGAGATTCCAGTTCGCTACCATCAACTAAAGAGCAAGACCTGGGTCCTTCCCCCAGTAGAAATACAAACATCAAGGGTTATTTCTCTGAGCTGCTTGGCATATATCCATTCCTTCCTGACACCAAGTCATAGTGAACACTGAGGTAGAAGTGGAAGTGCCAGCTAGGCTCTATGGGGATGTCATTGGGCCCTATCAGAAAATGTGGCTTGAGCTCCAAGTGGCTCCAGGCATTATACTCTTGGGACATGGGGAGATCAAGGTCTTTTTAGAGAACTCTATAATATACCAATGCATATCCGCTGGCACCAAGTAATGGCCTATTTAAACTAGACTCCAGTTGAGGAGGTCACTCAGGTTCACAAGTTTGGGTCACTAGATAAATTTGCTCTAACCGTCGAGCTGCAGCCCAGCGTAATGACAGTGGCCTTGTTGGAGAATTTAATAGGGCTATCAGAAGAATAAAAAGACCAGGAGATAGCTTTATGCATAAGTATAAAGACCTTTTTTCATTGATGACCAAAATTTAGGATGTGCTTGGGGGTGGTCCATTAATTGAACACTGGGGATCATCCTCCCATTTGGTATCGGCCTAGTCGCCAATCTAGGGCAGCTGAAAAAGTTGCCACCATGGAAATTGTTAAGTTGCTGGAACAAGTGATGCTCAAACTATTCAAGAATCCATGGGCATCACCTGTTCTGATTGTAAAAAAGAAGGACTGTACCAACTGGGTGGTGATAGACTACTGGAAGCTCAACAGTATTACTAAGAAGGACCCATATCCCTTGCCTCAGATTTATGTTGTGTTGGATTGGGTAGGAGGAGCTTTCTACTTCTCGGTGATGGATCTGATATTGGGTTACTGGAAAATCAAGTTGCCCTTGGCGGAACAGGAGAAATGCTCTGTAATCACATCCAAGGGGCTTTCTAACTGACCCATATGCCTCAAGGGCTATGTAACGCCCCAGATATGTTCCAACGAGCCGTGGACACTTTTCTTGATGTGAAGCTGTCATGCGTCCTCATGTACCTAGATGATATCATTGTTTTCTCCCGCACCTTTCCTGAGCACCTTGATCATCTAGGAGAAGTATTCCGCTGGCTAGCTGAGGCAAACATCAAGATAAAGCCTTGTAAATGTAACTTCATTAAAGACCAGCTGGAAACCTGGGGTTTGTGGTAGTTTCTAAGGGGCTGAAACCACAGCCGGCCAAGGTGGCCATATAGTATATGATTACACCAAACAGTAAGCGTGACATACAGGTGTTTTGGGAATGGTTGGCTACTACTGGCGCCTCCTCATTAACTTCAGCTATATTAGGGGGCCGCTATTTGAGTTGTTGAAAAAGGATGCCATGTTTGAATGGATGAATTGCCGTCAATGTTCCTTTGACACACTTTGGACAGTGCTGATCAGTGCGGCGGTGCTACGCTATCCAAACTTTAATAAAGAGTTCATCGTTCAGATGAATGATCCCTATCCACTGTTGGAACAGTCATTCCCAAAAAGATGATAATGGGGAGGAGCATCCCGTTGCATACTGAAGTCAAAGCCTGAACTGCCATGAGCGTAATTATACCTTAACTGAGCAGGAGTGCTTAGCGGTAATCTAAACATATAAGCAATTTAGGGGTATACTTACATGGGGTAAATTTCAAAGTCATAATGGATAACGCATTGTTACGCTGGTTACAGAACCTCAAGGAGCATGAAGGGCGTCCAGCCCGATGGGCCCTCTAACTGAGGCATATGACTTTGAGATCCTCCACCAACCGGGAGCAAAACACCAGAACACTGACTGCTTATCTATATGCCAACTATTGTCATTAAAGAAGATTTCAGTGATGTGATGTATGATAAGATGCTCAGCGGGAAATATTATGATGAACTACACCAAGTTATAAAAAAGTTAAGCGAGATGCAAGAGAATACCTTTCAACATAATGGGGAGTTGTACAAGTGGATTAACAATTATACAGTGATCTTCCAATGACCCTTGGCACGGCCTAGCTTTATCATGAGCACCCACAAGGCAGTCATACATGGTGGCATATGCAAGACATTGGAATTGTTGCACCCTTAGTATTACTGGGTAGCCTGAACTTCGAGGTGCTTGAAACCATTTCCTGTTGCCATCAGTGCCAAGTGGAAAAACTGATCCACCAGAAGACTTCATACCGGTTAGTGAAACCACATTTTGCTTATCATAAGGTTTCCCTTGATGTCATTGGCTCTCTTCCAATGGGAGCTAACTGGTCAAGTACATTCTGGCGGCGATCAACCACTTGACCAGGTGGGTGGAAGCACAAGAAATACAGAATTTGGAGGCGGTCACAGAAGCCAAGTTTGTAATGGAATGTATTATCCAGCGACATGGATACCCTCAGTTCATTCTTACAGATAATGGAACCAACTTCACCTCGCACATCATTTTAAAGTTGAATAAGATAATGGGCAGCTGCGGAGTTCTGATGACCCCATACCACCCCCGAGTCAAATGGGATGACAAACGGGTCAATGTGAACTGGTGAACATACTACATAAGCTTGTAACAGTTAGACCCTCTGATTGGAGTTCCCTCCTGTTTACCGCCGTTTTTGCTTATAACATTAGCTATCATTCCGCCATGGTTAAGAGTCCCTTTTAAAAACTATATGGATGACACCCTTCTCTTCCAGCACTGCTTTATGCTTGCATAGAAGACACTGGCGGAATGGATCCCCACCATTAATTGACTAACCTAGTGGACATTTTGATCAAGTTACAAACAGAAGCGTACTCCTTCAGCCTGGAAATGAAGATGAGGTTTAGGCCGCCAATTAAGAATGACGTAGTGGGCTATCTTAGTTCAAAGATGCAGATTTGGTTCTATTCCAGAACCAACAAGGGTTTGGTAAGAAGCACAAATTGGTCAGTATTTGGATTGGCCGTTTGAAGTTATTTAGAAAACCTGTTCTGATGCCTATAATATCAAGGACCCCACAAGCAGTCAGAATATTAACCAAGTGCATGTGAAGTTCCTTTGGTCATATAAACAATAGGAGACTTATTGTCCATTCAAGGGGGTAATGTCAGGATTCTGATATGACTGGACGATAGGCCCTGGATAGCTATGGAGGATTGTCCAGAATCCGCCAAACATGATTTATAGAATATGAATATTTGAGCGCCTTGGGATGAGGCGAAATTGGGCCAGGAAGGGTTATTATTAAAAACTCCAAATAAGGCAATAAGACAATTTCAACATTTGACAATAATTGAGTAGATCTCCTCAAACTAAGGTGATAGAGAATTTAAGAATAACATACTTTGCCAGAACCAATGAGAATATGGCAGAACCAAATAGTCTAAGCCAATGGAGTGGTATTGTCTTTAGGGACTAATATATAAGCGAGATGGGGCAATTTAAAGAAAAAGTTGTTAGTAGGATTAGGAAGCAAAGTAGGAGGAATCTGCTTATTTTAAATAAATTATAGTATTGTAGTCAGAGCTATTTGCTTAATACTTATATTATATCTTTAACTTGTTACAAGGACTGACGATCCTCACATTGTCTGTCCATTGTTCAGCGGGTTTGACATGTGCAATCCTTATGGTGTATCCCAACGGTACCGCCCAAAAATTATAACATATAATATGATTGGTCCACCTTGGGTAGGATAAAATCATGGCTGAAAGTTTTTTTATTGTACCCAAACATTCTTTTTAGAATTAAGCTCATTAAAGCTAATCTCCATCTTCTTTGGCTTGTGATTGATGGATAAAATTTCTTCTCCCTTGGTGACCTCCCTCAGGCCTATAAAAAGGGGTGGTTTTTCTTTAGGCAAAAACACTGAATTGGTTCTAGTGCTTGGGAGACCCTCAAACTTAAGTGAGATATACCGCTGAGGGTTGGGAGCAACAAAAACAGATTGCTCTGTCCTATTTGAATGAAGGCAAGGAGTAAAACAATTACTTTGAGTTGAATCATACCAATAAGAGAGAGGCAAATTTGTATTATCAAAATTTGTATTACTATCACCTAGAGCATTCTTGTCCAAAAGCCGCAAAGCAACAACAAACACCATTTTAGAGGTGAATAGTAAAAGATTTTTAACATCATCTATTTTAGATTCTACATAAGTATAAGTTTGGTAAAAAAAGAAGCAGTAAATTCAGTGGTAGAAACTGTTGCAGAAATTTATTCTTTCTTTTTGATTAGGTAATCTATGAATAGCATCATAAATAAAAAGTCATGTAACCCTATGAGAAGAGGGCCAACTACACTTTGCTAACTGCTCTAAAAAGACTTTGTGGACTAACAATATGATAGTAGAACATGGGATTGGGCTTTCCTATAGAATTTCATTTGAAACAAACTTTATGTAATTCATATATCTTCCAGAATCCATAATCTAAGCTGTGATCTTTTCAATTTATTGAAGGTACGCCAACCAGGGGATGGACAGTACCGATCACAACACTCAAAACGGAAAAAAACTACTAACCAGGTGGGAAGCAGAAACTGCTTAACCCACCATGGCAGAGGGTGAGGAGAGGTCGGGGGGTTGGTTTTCAGAAAGACCCACCTCGATCAAGGGGTGTTGGTTACAGTACCAGATCAGAGCAGAGAGCCAGGGCGTTGGGGCATCTGCATAGTGGGGGCTGAGGTCAGCGTAGTAGGAGTTTTCCACTTCTGCATCAAGATAATGATGGGAAACTGTTTCAACAAAAGCTGTGAGAACTTCAGCTTCTTTGTGGGCTTCAGGAAGTTGGGTGAAAAAGGAGATACTGTGGCGGGTGATTTTGGCTGAGGGGTTGAATGAAGCAATCGTTGCGACATTCATAACAGCGATTTCAGCATCATCAAATAGTTTTGAGATTTCACTGCAGGGAGATTCAGGGAAGTCGGGGGAAGAAGATGGTGGGCAGGCCATGCTGGAGCTGAGCCACTGACTGGGCCACCGCGGTGCGTAGTTTTGGGCATGAGGAGAGGCCACCGCAGCTAAGGCGAGCTGGTGGTCACTTTGGAAGGGGGCTGTATTGGGTAGAGGAGCAAAATGGCGAGGGGTAGGGGTTTCATCGAAGTTGGGAAGGAAAAATTCTGCCCGACCATAATCGCCATGGCAGAGAGGTTGACCTGTATGCTTACTAATGAGGACATTACATGATTCATCAGTTTCAGCCAATAGATCCCATAGATTTTGGTTCACTGGAATAGTGGCGTTTAAATTTGAGTGGGTAGGATTGGGCGAATGGTCAGCTGCTTGGGTGCGAATGTTGGTCCAAGCATTGCTATAATTGGCTGGCGTAGATTTAGGTGGGAGAGTGAGGATGGAGGTTTTGGGTGGGGCTGATTTTCCATGTGGGCCCACTGAACGAGATTGGAGGGTGGGAGGGGGCAGCAAAGCGCCCCATACTGAACCTCCAGAGGGGGGGCTCAGAAGCTGCAGCAGCGGACTTGGCCTGAGGGCATGCACTTTTTGCATGGTCAAGGCCAAAGCAGAGGGAACAAATCTGCCTACCATTATCTATCCGAGCCCAAAAGAAATGATCAGGCGCTGCAGCCACACTAGCGCGGGGTAGGATTTGTTGGGCTATGGTAGGGTGGTGTGGTATGATGGTGGCTGTTGCACGAGGAGCAGCAAGGCGTTCTGCACCAGAAGGAATGGCAAAGATGAGGTTGGGCTGAGTGCCATAAGCCATGAGCCCCGCGACCAACTGGTCATACAAAACCTGGGGTGGAAGGTAGGATGGGAGATTTGCAAAGGATACCACTAGCGTGGTGTCTGAAGGGAGGCGAGTACGGGTTGTGGGAATGGGGGTTTTTTTATAAATTAGAGGAGTTTGTGCTGCCGCTTCAGCATCCTCCTCAGATTGGAACCCAACGTCAAAGTAGCCCTTAAAAGGGCGGAAGTCTATAAAGCCAGCTGGCGCAAAGGCTGTAGTGGCTAGGTCAATAATTGCCTTATTGGCATATGGGAACAAACGCCCACAGTCCACTCTGAGGCAATAGCGAATAGAAGAGCGAGGGAGGGCGAGAGGATGGGGGCGAGAAGGGTGGACGCACGCCAGGTGGAGCGCTAGGTCCCGTGGGGGGACAAAATGGTTGGAAGCAGTGGGCGGGCTGTTTGAGCCCGTCTGAACGCGCTTGCCTGAAGGGCGGAAAAAGCTAGGTGGGGGTGCACTGCTGCCCCACACTGGGGTGGCAGGCGGCAGAGCCAAGGACATCAAAGAATAGGTTTGGGCAGATGGCTGTGGATAATTAAACTTAAATTTAAAATCTCTCAAAAGTGACTTTGAGCGGTTAAAGAGTCTAAGCTGTGATCTTAGTTCCGTTATAACTTCTTTGTACTTTATATGTCAACCCTGAAAGTGACCTTGTTTATTAAACAAATTTTGCAAAAATGTATATATAATGAAACCAAAAAATCCTATTTACTTATGCAAAATCTTTTATATAAGTCTTATTAACTTTCATTTATTTAGTTTTATGTATCTATTTGTATTATAATATTCATCAGATCATTTTTTAGTCAAATTTTATCTTCCTCTGACGCAAGAACAGTATAAATAGTTTATTGAAAAAGTTAATCCACATTTTACACATTGCTCCTGGATAATAAACAATGAATTAATCATAGGTAAGTAGTATTATTGAAAACTTTCTAGATGCCCATCAGAAGCCATGATTTGATGTAGTCATTTCATAATATATGGTTGGTTTGTGTATTGAATAGCTGAACATACAAATAAGGATAAAGGTTATTAATGACGAATTTTACACTAAACATGTGCGTTAATTTACAAATTCTACTCATTCAGGAGTGAGTTGTATTTATAGAACTGCAATGGGATGAGAAACTTTTAATTATTGCGTTGAGCGATGATAGCCCCAAAGGCTACATCACTAGCATCTGTAAATCAAAAAAATGGCTTATCATATTAATATGGGAAAAATGTTACTATAATTATTTTTTAATTATATTAAAGCTTGTTACTGTAATGATAGTTATGATGGTGTTGCACTCTTCTGTAAAAGGTAAAACAGGGCTCTGCATTTCAGCATCACTAAATACAATATTGCTGTAAATCCACAGTTGAAGATTTTATTTTGTGTTAGCTATTTGCTCCAATAATTTACCAGACCAACAATATGAGGATAGCTGGCAATGATCATCCACCACCACCAGATTACCCTAAGCTGCAAGTTTTCAGGAAGCAACTCCAGACTTCAGTGAAGATGAAGATCTCTTTACAGATTGACCATCAGCATTGGCAGCTCCCTGATCCAGAGCTACATAAGGCTGGCCCTCACCCAATTCTTCTCTCTCAGATTACAATTGGGTGTAGCTCCTATGGGATTCTTACAGCAGGAAGGGTGTAAGAATGGTTGTGCAGACCACTTATTCAACCAAATCACCCAGGTATGCTCCCACCCTGAGTACCTCTCTATACTCTATCTAAACCAATCTATGTCTACGCTTTATAAAGAGGCAATCAAAGAAAACTTATATAAAAGCTCCAAAAATTAAATGGATGGCTAGGCATGTAAAACGTGAGAGGATTCTAACAAGAGAAATGGGATGTGGCATACAGTGTTTTTTTACTGTGGCCGCAAAGAATTAGTTGGTTGATTATACAGCTAAGAGCCAAATAGTCTGCGTCCAAGGCTTGAGGAGTTTATAAGATCAGAGTATAACTTTTATTGAATGTTGATTGATGAATCACTAATGAGATGGTGGCTGATTCACCCAAGTCATATCACTTTTCTTCAATAGCATAAAGTTTTCTATCTCTAGCTTTCCTATAAGTAAAAATGGTATCTCATTTTAGTGACATCATGAAATTCAATCATTCTCAAGACCCTAAAAACAAAACTTTAAGATGATTCAACCTCAAGATTCAATGCTGATATTATACCTATATAAGCTGACCAAGATAAGGGGTTAAGTACTCTATATCTCCCCACTGAGCCTTAGCTATATGGCAAGCGCCTTGCCCCCATCCAAGCTCTCCTACGCCACACCACATTCAAATTAAAGTCTCCACCAAGCCAAGCAGCACACCTGAAGAGCACCTTTAGGGAGCACCATTGTTACAAATTTATGAATTTTCAATAGTTAAGGCTCATGTGCCAGGTTGACAATATGAGGAACCGCCATCCCTCAGCTCACAATGACTAAGCTCTTATTGAAGTTTCTCATATTGGGAAGAGTGTACAAGGTGTTAGAAGTCACTTTGGCAACCTAATAAACCAACGATGCTCATACCTTAGGGACCCCCTTTGCCTCTCCTAAACCTATCTATGTTCTACACATTGCAAAAAGTAAAATGAAGCAAATGATGATATTTTATGTACTATAACGCTGAACAATTGATATGGTGGCCAGGGAACTGAAGATGTAAAGGGTTGTGTTGAGAAAATTGTTATGTGCATATTTGAATTTGCTTACCATGGAAGCACAAAATAAGTTGGTTATTTTTTACTATAAGATAAATCAGTGGGTGTCTAAGGCTTAGCAAGTTTATTCATTTGGAGCACTTTTTAATCTAAATATATGTTAATAATCACTGGTAAGACAGTAATCAATTAATATAAATCAGATACCTTTGCTCTTTCAATAGAGAAATGCTTTAATCACTGGTTTACCTTAAAATAGAAGATATATCTTAAATTGGAAACATTACAACATCACCCATGATTTTAACCCTAAAATGAAGCCATGAAAGGAGATCTAACCCCAGGGGTCAATGCTGAGATTAACCCTAGCTAAGGCTGACCTTTTATGAAATGATATCACAACTTTTCTCCCACAAAGCTTTATTAATGGGGAGAGATACTTGCCACCAATCTAGTACTCTCCCCCACATCTACTATGAATTAGCCTTTGACCACCTAAAAGCATACTAACAAATTCCTTTGTATTAACACCACTTTTTTGAATTTTAAATTTTAAAATTTTTAGGCCTCCGCTGATGATTCAGGCTTCTTATATGATGATTGCCAGCCCAAGCTAGTCTTTAATCACTGGAGCACTCTTTATTGAAAGGTTTAGGCATCAGCCCAATCAGAATATTAATTTAACTGAAAAATAATCCTAAGCAGTCATTAATAGTCATTTAATCACAGGACAATAAGCCTACCATAACTTTATTGACCAATGAGAAACCCATTTCCAAATTTAAATTTACTTATTTTACAAGTATTTAAGCCCAAAGAAGTTTGCTTTCCAGGATGCTTTCTTTCTTAATTAAAATAAATAGAACTCCAGATGAATCCTCTATTCTGCGAATATTAAAAATGGTCTAACAAGGAAATTTTTGCTCCTAGTCATAGTTCCACTATGGCGCTAGTTATATTTATTTTTAGGTAGTTGGCTAAATTTGGAACAAGATTCCTAATTTATGGCTAAATAGGTAAAATCTTTAAAAATACCCAACGCTGATGCATCAATTATAAAATAATATTATTCCAACACTAAAAGAAATTAATGCGTTGGTACAGAAATAGGACTAAGATGCAAAGCTTAAAGCGACTAGCTAGATGTATGGTAAAGATGTAAGAAGCATCAGTAGTAAAGATAACAGGGCTTAACTCCAAATGACAATCTCATCACTGAACTAGGCAATGCTACTATGTCACAAGTTAAAAGTATCTTACTGTAAATTATTGTTTAAATCTTATTTTTCCTTTTAAAGATATAAATACTCATATTGTTATCATGCTGTATTAGAGCAATATAAGTTCTGAGCGTCTGTGCGCCAAATTTTTTACATTGGTGCTCACTACAGGGGTCCATTATTACAAAAACTTCACCTACCTTTGATTCACTTAAATCAATAAGCTATATTGAATAGTGAACTTGCGCAATAAGTGATTCTATTAATAATTTGTATAATGTGACATACCATTGGCAACCAACTTGATGACATGGCTTCTAGGCTCCAGAATGCCAAACATCAAAATTCTTCACTATGTGATAATCTGGGCTGCTCTCTAGAGTGACTAAGTCATCTGGAATAATACGTTTGATGCTAAAAAGAAACTTTATAAAGATGCCAAATAAAATTATAACAAGTTGCAAGGCAAACTTGGAAAAAGCGCTGCTAGTGGAAGAATAGAAGACAGCAGTACCTCCCTTGGGCTTCTTGCAAAACAAATTTATAATTATAGAAGGTCTACCCCCAGCAATACACCTGCCTCCAGTGACAGTTTCAAAGGTGATAAATTTTCCTCCGACATGGAGATCCTTTTAGGGAAATTCATACCATACTTTATTGTGATTCCTGTCGCTTAGTGATACTTGTACATAAGACTGTTAATGAAAAGAGCACTACTTTGTGTGTCTTTAATACACGTCGCCCCCAAATCAACTCTTACTAAAATATAAAGGCTCTCATAATCATGCCAGTATCTTATAGCTCTAAAATGGATTAATATACTTCTACTGATAAGCTTCCCTCCTCTACCTGGAATGGGAACATACTTGGACTTTCAGTAGTTTGAAGATTGACACGGAAATAGCATCAGACTGGCGTAAGGCTAAACTGCTAATCTTTGGCCTTGACGTCTAAAGTGCTAAATCATCTGCTTCTAAAGATTAGTGTCATTTCTTACTAAGATGTTGAACAAACTGTACTGGAGCTCTTTAAGGGAAGGTAAGTGTCCTAATGCAAGGCCAAACTCCTTACTATCAGGTCTAAATTCAGTGAGACACTCACCAAATTTTCCAACTGCTTCACTCAAGAAGCTCATGCGTTGTTAAGAAAGATCTTATCATAAACTGATACAATCATAGTGATGACCTCAGGTGTAAACCCATACCAAGAACTTTAAGTGATTGCTCCTCTAATACAAGAAGCTATGGGCATAAGTAAGTTTATCAACTAATTGTGATATGTTACCACCTTCTTCCAACCCAAAATTACAAAACATAACTTTGTTGCCTCCACTACACACTAAACTACCCAAACAAGAATGCGGCATATTGCATCCCAAGCACCACGGTTGGAACTGCTATTAATCTAGAATGTGAAATGTCGATCTTGTATTGTCATCATAAATAAGATAGCCACTACAAATGCATTGACCTTAGAAGCAAGGAGTGCATGTAATGCAACCAACTACTGTGGGTAATGGGAAAAGAATGAAAAAAATGGAGGAGGGACTCTTTATACCACTAGCACAACCACACCATTCCAATACAAACTTGACAAGCCTGTCCCAGACAGACCAACCACCTCCTTGGCAACCTGATCTATTGCATGTTGGCCAAATAGACATATGAAGTATCAATCAGTTTGCATACAAAAATATATATTCATAAAGCTTGCCACAAAGAAAAACGCTATACATCTGACCTCCAGAACAAGGAATTAGAGATGAGACATGGCTACCCTCAATAACCCCACACAGGTCTCATACAAACTTGAACTCTTTCATTTACTTGGAACATATCCTGATAATCTGTTATTTTTGAGGTTTCTGACAACCTGTATGCAATAAATTATCATGAGCAATCTGATAAACAATGATTGAGGAGGCTGGTGGTGAATCAAAAATAGTTAAAAAAGATTCAAAAAGAGATTCGCTACCCCACTGATGCTTTATCTCTGAAGAGAGTTAATGTTGCCTTAGAAGTTAATATAATTACATGAGATTATCTGAAAATTAGAAACAGCCTAAAGCGCTTCCTAGATGAGTAGCCTCATGAACGTATGCAAAATATAGAAATAAAGAAAACAGAAAAATCCATACTAACTTTTTCTTATAAAATTACTATAATATATCTTTACTTTTTATCATATTTATTTTAAACTTTATTTTGATATTAAATTGTATCTATTTCATCATTTCCTACAGGTAAAAGAAAACTCCTTGTCCTCTCTACACCTCACTTCCAAATTTTTCCTGCAATATTTTTGAAGGCACGCTTTACTTAACGCTCTTGCCATGGTTTCAAATACTGATTGACTATCCCTTATTTTATTAAAGCACTGAACCATCTTCAAACTTCTGTGCTGTACCCAACAGATGCTTGGGACATAGTATAATACATCTATTAATAAGCTATGCTAAATTTAGATAAAATTGGGTTGACTGAACAACAATATTAAGTGGTTATTAATAATGATTGATCTAAATAGGACTACAAGCCTACCATATTTTTGATTTATAATTTTAGAAACCCACTACCAAATTTTTCTGACAATTTTTTTACAAAATTTAGACACAAATGGTTGATCATTGAGTCAATGACATAAAATTCAAAATATTTTAAATCTTAATGGTTTGATCGCCAAAAAGGCGATTTATTAATTTTAGAATGATTAAAACTTAAATGAACCCACTAATCTTTCAATACTACAAAAAAAGCCTGATAAGAAAATCACTGCACCTAAGTATATTATCTACTATGACATTAATAAATTTTTTTTATATTATTGGCCAAGTTGGGATAAAAGTCCATAATTATGGCCTGATAGTTAAGCTTTTCACAAAACCCAATGCTTTTGTAACAATAATTTAGGCAGCCTAAGTACAGCCCTAAAGGAACTTTTCTTTCTCGTTGCAAACAATTTTGCAACCTATTCAATTCAAGACTCAATCTAGTTTGATAATCTCATAGAGGAGATTAGTTTGCGCCCATGTCTGGGAGCAGTTGGGTAAGCAAGGCAAGAGGAGCAGGCGGAAGGCCCGCGGCCTCTAATGTTCAAAAACGCCCCGGAGAATCTGGCAGAATAGAAAAAAATCTCAAAACTGGCGGTCACAATTTCCCTGGAGATACTCACGTGGCAAGCATGATGCAACCAGTACATCAACACGCCACACTCCCAGCCACTTTCATTGGTGGAATTTGGAGTCCGTGTGTATCTGGACATCCAAAAAACGGCCTTATGGGAAAAATTTTGTGAAGATGTACACAAAATTTTCCTGACTGCGGTGTATGTTGCACCTCACTCCATGTCACGTGGTTGGCTGGACCTGGGTTTCAAAAGCAAAATAGCAGTAGACAAAGCTGCAGCGGTGCGCATAGTGGTCAACCTCCCCGAAGGGCAATGGGTCGTCAAAACCAAATGCACCAGATGGACAAAATCAAACCAAATTTTCCTCACGTTTGACTTTTTGCCTACTAAGGTAAAATGTGACATTTTGGAGCAACACCTGAAAGATGGTCTCGCCATATATGGCGAAATACAATCTTTTGAAATGCAACGTTTCACGCTGATACCACACCTGTGCACCAGCAAAGCTATCACAGTTCTGACCCCAACTGAGGAGATTGCAAAGGACCTAACCCAGATCCCGCACTCCACCCTTATTGATATCGCAGGGCATACCACCCACCCATTCTGGGTAACCGTGGACAGCGCGCCCCCATTTGCACCCACTGTGACGCGTTTGGCCATAAGGCGCACGCATGCCCCATCAAGGAGGGCGTCACATTCCAAGAGCACCCCTTGGCAGCCATGGCCAGCGGAGAGGTGCACTACAAACCAACCGCAAGCACCAAGGAGGCTTTCCCATGGGGAGCACAAGGCTGCTGCCTATTGGTAAAGCCCATCTCCCCACAGGAGCAGAAGAAGGCTAAGCAGGCCTGTAGGGCCGCGGCCAAGGAAGCGGCCAAGGCCACCACCACCATCCCACACTCACAACACCAGGAGGACATGGAGACCTTCACGGCAGAAGTGACTTGGGAATCCATCACCCAATCAGATTGGGAGACCCATGCCAAGCGGGCCACTCAATCCAAGGATCTGATGGGAGACTCAATCTCACCCAATCGCTGCACCCAAGCTCTAGTCAAAACTGACTTGGGACCTATCCCAATTGAAAAAAAAATTTTGCCCCACTTGACGGTGCACCTAACTTATCCGCACCACAAAAAATTTGTCCGACGTCAGGAAAACAAAAAGTTAAGGCCAAAGCCAATATGACTCTTTCTGCAAAAATTAACAAAAACCCCGATAGCATTGCTGCTAACACCCGCGCTGCTGTGAAAGCCCGTGAGGACCTAGAAGAGGCTGGTAGGCCTGGGGGCCCACCCCCGCACCTAAGGTGCGATGGGGGAAACCTTCACTCTAGGGACGCTGAATATCGCCGGACTCAAGGCCTCCCCATCCCAGGTTAGGAAACTGAGTTTTTTACAACACAATTTACCCGTGGATATCCTGGCCATCCAGGTGTCCCACTGTCCATGAGGTTCCGAGGAAGCTTGGAAAACAATGCTCCTCCCATCCCTATCCTATTGGTCAAAGCACTGTGGGGTGCTAATTTGGAAAAATAATTTTTTTAAATTCACATCCTCAGAAACATTCCTAAATGGCCGAGTGCTCATTGTCACCTTCTCGTGGGCCAACATTGCACACACAATCGTCAACATTTACACCCCAAACAGTGCACACGAGCGTCAGGAATTTTTCTCGTTGGTCAAATCCCTCCCACTACCTCCTGATTCTTTCCTAGTTGGCGACATGAACTGTTGGCTAACCTCACCAACGGACCGGTGGCTGCCCTCACCCCATTCCCCACAGGGTCATGTAGAACTACACGTTCTAAAAGCCACCCTTGGGTTAATAGATGTGCTGCCATGACATGCCCCACTTCTCAAAAACATGACGCGTCCCCACATCCACAACAGCCAATTAAGGTCCATGACCCGCATCGACCTTATTCTAATGGTGGCGAAATTCCAACCCCACATCTCCCACTTCAAAACAACAAAAATGGAATTCTCCGACCACTGAATGGTCTTGATAACATACCACTACCCGTCACAGTTGCAAAGGCCCCACACCGGTGCAAAATCTGTCCCCTGAGCTCGTGTCGCCAGGATTTTCCACATGGGTGGAAGAGGCAACTTTGGTAAAATCTTTTGTTGTACCATTTTGCATGGACCCCATTTCCACATGGGCAACTTTCAAAGAAGACACCATCTTCCACTATCGCCATCTCTCCTCCAGATGCTCACGAGCCACATCAGTGATTATCTCGCGCGCTCTGGCGGAATTGGCCCACTTGGAGTCCAACATTCCAGCCACAGGATATAGCCCTGCATAGGGCCAGAAGTGGGTGGAGGCAGCCGCCCACCTCAACGCACTCAAAAGGCAACACAAACATCAGGTTTGTGTCCAATACAGGGCCACACACATCACTAAAGGCAACAAGTGCACCGCATACTTCTTTAAAAAATTTTCACACCATGCCAGAGCGTGGCCTGCACACAGATGTGAAGATCAGATAATTCCATTGTTGGCACACCGGCCGAAGTGGCAATCAAAATGAAAAAATATTACTCCAAGTTATACCAAGCCGAACCAATTCAGCCAGCCAAAATGGCAGAATTTCTTGACTGAGCTCATATTCGCACCATTTTCTGATACCCAGAAATAATGAATTTAATTACTCCGAACAAATTATGGACAGCCATACGCGGTGCGCCAAACCAAAAATGCCCAGGCCCAGATGGCATTCAATATGAGTTCTACAAAAAATATTTCAAATATATATCCCCATTGCTGCTAGCCTCACTTAACCAAAGCCTGTTGGAAATGCGCCTCCTACCAGGAGGACATGAGGCCTTTACTTTCACACTCTTCAAGAAAGGGGACAAGCTTGACTTAGCCAACTGGCGCCCCATTTCTCTAACAAACACAGACACCTAAATTTTAACAAAAATTATGGCTAACCGTTTAGGGACTGTAGCATCTGCCACCATCTCCCCAGAACAATTCGGTTTCATCCCCAGAAGGTCGATTTGGGATAACGTGCACTCTGTGGCTCATGTATGTCAGTCCACAGCCTCTGGGGCACTTGTATTCTTGGACCAACAAAAGGCCTATGATAGAGTAAACTGGGAATACCTAAGGGCCTGCCTCCATCAATTCCGCCTACCCCCCGCTTCATAAACTGGGTGATAATGCTCACAGAATCTGCGACAATGGCAGTGCATGGCCCAGGCTTCCTAACGGAAGTAGTCCGCCCTCAAAGGGGCCTGCGACAAGGGGACCCCATCAGCCCACTCTTATACAACTTCAGCCTTGACCCACTACTGCGAAATGTGAATGCCCACCTCACTGGGGTCCATGTGCCAGGCCAAACCCCAGTCAAGATGATGGCATTTGCAGATGATTGCATGGTGGGGGTGTCTAATAACAAAGATGCACGCGCGCTTGAAGCCCTCATCCAGGAATATTCCCGGGTAAGCAACGCGGCACTGAATGCCTCCAAAACTGAAATCAACCTCCTTGGTCGGTTTCAGAACTGCTGGGCCCCAGCAATTAGTTCCCAACCTGGCCCATCTGCTCGCCCACGTCCACGCCTTACTAACTCAACACACACACGCTCCACTGGTGCTCCCCTTCATGCCACGTCCTACCATAGGACTGGTGCGCCATCTGGGCGTGTGGATGGAGGCAGGCGGATATGCGTCAGCAGTAATGGAATGCCATATACTGGACAACGTGACAAAGCGAATCGCCTCTCTCAGAGCCCATTCTACTACCCTCACTGGCAGGGTTGTTCTTGCCAACTCTATGCTCCTATCCAAAGTCTGGTTCGGAGCCCACGCCATCCTCTTCTCACCAAGCTTTTTCAAATCCCTGTATGCTTTGCTGCAAGGATGGCTTTGGTCAGGCCGCCCTCCACCAGTACGGCTAGAGGTCATGTTTGGCCCTCATCATCATAGTGGCATGGGCCTGCTTGACTTCAAAGCCCATGCTGCCAAGATCCTGGGCACTTGGATCGCGGCCATCACTGCTCCTACACTCCCATCCCAACACTGGTCCCGCGCGACCCACTTCAACTTTTCCCGAGCCTTGGGCCTCAATAATCCATTGAACCCCCACTCCCTGATGAGATACCTCGCATCACACACATCAGCCACAGGTCCTCACGGGACAAAAACCCACTACAAACGAATCCTACTCTCCATGCGAAGCGCAGAGTGGAGAATCCATATTAGTGGACATACAACCTGAAGAGGCCGCCCCTCTCCTCAGTTCACACAAGAGGTTCAGGGGCTACCCATCCATGATGGCATGATCCCCCTTCGACCCCATGTCCTATCCAGGGTGGACTACCTGGACATGATGGACATCCCTTACTCCACTGAGACCCAAAAAACTATCTGGAAATACGCACACCATCCTCTGTTGCAGCCTCAAGTCCGCTCCCATGTGTGGCGCTGCCTGAGGCGGGTGTATCTTACAGCTGAGCGCTCTAACGCTTTACACTCATCCTGTGTCGTGTGTGGACAGTATGGAACGCTGTTCCACCGCCTGGAGAAGTGCCCCACCTCTAAAGTGATATGGCGCGAAGTCCAACGTCTGCTGGGCCAGGATCAAACGCATCCCTTCAGTCTGTCAAGAGATATGTTTGCTTCATCAATAACCTCCCCCTCCCACCCTCCCTCCGTGCTCTGGTGGTTGCAATCGCCATGTGGACTATCCACACGATTGTCTTGGATGCTATCGCTGGCTTCATCCCCACCCTCCCAGAAGCTGTCCACAGATTCCAGTCTCATTTGGTGGACCACTTTCAAGCGTGGATGTTTGGATATCTCCCACCGCGTCGCCGACAGCTGGTCTCCTCCTGGTTCCCAGTCTGGTTCATCAAATCAGAACCCTTCCTCCACATGTGCTCAATAGTGGCTACGGCCCCTTCACACGTTCTCTCCCCCTCCCCATAAGTGGCGTTCCCGCTGGCAACAAGAGATAGCATCGCTTCTCTGGGGTGCCTCCCCTGGTACTAAGTTTATCTTTCCTGAGTCATATTTGGAAGTGTCCGTCCCATGGTCGGCCTTCCCCGCAATAAATTTAAATTCAAATTTAAGTACAGCCCTAAAGGGAACAACTGAGCTGGCTTAACAATAAAGCTTTGACGCAAACTTAGAGTGACTTGTTATTTTATATGTTAAGGATATAAGAAGCTTCAGTGGCAGAGCTGACTGAAATTGACACCTGAAGACAATCCTACCACTGAACTAGGAAGTGCGACTTTGTCAGGAAGATGGCAGAGAAAGTTTATACTGTCCTGCCAGTCAGGATGCAAAAGCACCCAAAAGGCAAGCCAAAGTGCCAGAGGCATTCCACTTGAATGACATTGACTTGTGTGGGGAGATGTGTGACGATTGTATGCCAATGAAAAGCAAGCATAAAAAGGAACCTGGCAAGACTTTAACATGTTGCAACTCCAGACCCAATGGGTCTTGGTGCTGGAGTTGTGAAATTGGATTGGGCAGCTTTGAACCCTCCATAGGGGAGTTTGTTATATAAATGGAGGTGAGGGGGCAAATTTTTGTCTAGAGTGGAGACAGATGGGCCACAATATACCAATATCCTGCTGGCGGATGGCCTTGACAGTTGTTTGAATTCCCAAAAATTTCTTACTCTATACACGCAGTTGACTATGGTAGAGCTATAGTAACTATCATGACTGGTATTGACCAGCCAAATTGGGCCCAAGGGGCAACATCATTTGTGCGTATGGAGTTCAGCAAAGAGAATTTTGAAATAAATCCAAATATCAGGAACTTGGGGAAATTTACTAATTAATGCAAATTAAGAAAATTGACCATCAATTTCCTCAATGTGTTACAACTGCAAAAATAGACGATTAATTCGGGAATAACTTGGAAAATCATGGGATTGGGGCCCTCAAGATTTGACCTAACCTGGAAAACTTTGAGAGAAAGGGGGGAAATGAATCTTATTTTGCTGACTTTGAAAGAGTCAGCAGCAGGCCATTTGCTGTCAGTTTGACCTCAGACGCCAAAGGTTGCAGTTTCACCACATTTTGGCAGTTAGTGCGATGACATCTCGCCCAATGGGTAATGGGAACCTCCCAAGGCCACCCCATGCAGGGGTGGTCCCAAGAGGTCAGAAACGGGTTTATAATACCCAACCCGCCTCACAGGTCACTATAAATCCGTTCATTCAATGAAGGTGCATCAAACAATGATATTATTTCTGTGGGAAGGCTTTTGGCTAGCAGTGACTTTTGACAATGACTCAATGCCATCAGCAAGTTCTGCCAAAGATTTGACATTAAGCACATTCATCTTAAAAGGTACGTCCACATCAGTTTTGTCCCCAATGTTTTTGAGGTAAATTTCAAATTGGCAACAACGGTTTCTAATAGCCTAATGCCATTAGCGAGTTTGACTGAGGATTCAGCACTGTATACATTCTTTTTGGAGGGTACACGCCTAGTAGGCTTTGTACCCAATGCTTTAAAGGAAGATTTTAAAACCGAAAACAATGTTTCTAAATGGCCCAATGCCATTGGCGAGTTTTTCCAAGAGTTTGACACATGATTCTCCATTTATTGAATGTGTGTGCTCATTGGGCTTCTATACCAAGGGTTTGAATTCTGGATCTTGATTTAGAGGGTCGCTGCCATCAACTTTATAAGAACCAAAAGAGCCATGGGGTTCCAACTTTCAAGTATTTCAGCGCAAATTCCCTTAATTTGCCATACTAATTCAGTGGTAGCCATTGAGGGTTAGGTGGTGAATTTTCTAAAAGGAAAGCTGTCACTCATCACACGTCCACCACATGGGCGAGATCGCCCATGAGATGAGAGGGACAGCTGCCCTTCTTGGACCCTTTTTTGTGGGGATTGGGAACATCACCTGGTCTAGGCAAGAGGGGATACTCCCCTGGACTTACATTACCATTCTCTTTTGCCAAAGGGAGCGCCACCACTGGGGAACTGAGTGAGGGCCACAATTTTGTGGGAGATAGCCAACTGATCGCCATCAAAGTAGCAATCTTTGGGGAGGACGGGGAGCTTCTGGGTGGGTGACATGAAAGCTTCGACCATCTCCAAGATTTGCACAATCTTGGGTCCTAACCCAACTGTTCTCGTAGGCTGGGTAGCCTTTCCAACTGATGAGATATTGGTCAGATCGGTAAGGTTTGCGGGAATCCAGGATGCCTTCCACTTCAGCCAACTCTTTCACCATCAATCACAATAGGCTCCATATATGAGGGGATTGCCCCTTGAACGGGACAACTGAGACACATGGAGGACTGGGTGTTGCTTCCAGTGAGGTGGCAATAACAAACAGATAGCGCCATTACCCAAATCTTCCTCCAACAAGTGGGGACTCAAGCGTTTACTTGAAAACTTATGCAAGGGCACCTGCATCTGCAAATGGCGCGTGTTGAGCATAACATAAAACCCACTTTTATTTCATGTGCTGGGAGCCACTTCTGATCTGTGATCTGTTTGTAATAACTTATAGCCTTGGTTAGGTGCTCCCAAACCAAGGACTTTGTGATCCAAATATGCTTGGCATGGTCAGTGGCGGCTGGCACCTCTGGGTGAAGGCACAGGCCCACTTAAAATGAGGTGTTGTACCCCAAGCTGCTTTGTATGGGGAAAAGCCAGTGGAGGCATGTGTTCCTATTATATGCGAAGTGAGCAAGAAGAAGGTCATCAGCTCAGGTATCCTGAGTGGCTGCAGCGTAACACCACAGGTATTGTTCCAGGATCTAATTAACCCATTTAGAATATCCATCAGACTGAGGATGATACCAGTGAAATGACAGGGTTTAATCTTCAAGATTGCCAGATAATTGTTCCAGAATTGAGCCGTAAACTGGGACCACAGTCGCTGACAATCTCTGTGGAAGGCCAAGCATAGAGAACACATGGCGAACAAAGAGACGGCCAGTTTCCTCAGTAGTAATAGTGGAAGAACATGGTATGAATAGGAAGAATATTGTGAAGCAGATGACAGCCATCATCACAGCTTTAAATCCATTGGAACTTGGAAGTTTAACGATAAAGTCCACGGAGACCAATGTCCAATGACCCTCTGCCTGCAGTTGGGGGTGAAGGAGTTCATTCATTCCAAACTGGTCTGACAGCCCTTTCGTAAGTTACACAGTATGCAATCCAGTCCAGAACATCCTTTGACAAGCCTGCCCATTTATAGGTACACTTGATTAAGTCAATACACTTCTTGTTCCCTGGATGCCCAAGTGTGGGAGAATTGTGATGTGCCTGAACACTTAGCTCGAAGGAGGGGAGTAAGCCAAACCCTCAACCAAAATTGAATGAGGCCCTCAGCCAGAGAATAAAAAGAATGTTTTGACGCAGAGAGGGACAACCACTCCAGAAGGTCCACACCTTCTGCACAGGCCGTTTGCTCTGCTAAAACCTGGGAGATTAAGGGCGCGTCCGGAGCTAAATCTCCTGTTAAAACCACAGGAGGTACAATGGATAATATGGGTGGGGGAATGACTGTGACCAAATTTGCCTCATCGGAGTCTTCAGGACAATGTGTGGGGTTTCAACTTAGGAAGTCAGGAAAAACATTTAAAGCTCCTTTTACAAACTCGTAATCGAAGTTATAGCTACACAAATCCTGGTAGGTTCATGCCTGCCTGTGTGCCAACTTCTGTAGCTTGTAGAAATAAATAATGGCTTAGTGATCTGTGCGCACTGTTAACTCATTCTGAGCCCCCTGCAAGAAAACTGCCAATGGGTTAAGGCCCATACTACAGAACCCAGCTCTCTATTGTAGATGGCCCAGACTGTTTAGTGGAGAGAACTTGATAAAAGTAGGCGGCTGGATGCTCCAACCCATTGTGCTCCTGAAGCAAGACAGCCCCAACCACAATGGATGACGCATCACATTTTAAAAAATAGGGTTTGGAGGGGTCTTTGTGTTTTAGGATAGGGGGTGATAAGAACACCTCTTTAATTGACTCAAATGCCTGCAGGCGCTCATGCGTCCAACGAAAGGGAACATTCTTACCCGTGAGCAGATGAAGTGGGGCGGCTAACTGGGATAGGGAAGGGGAGAATTTTTTTAAGAACATGATAGTTCCCAAAAAGCTTCTCAGTTGCTTTTAGGTCATTAAGGTCGGCCATTCGCAGATGGCATCCAACTTGCTGAGGGGAATGGAGTAACCATCTTTTAAGGCATAAAAATCCAAAGAGGGTAACCTCTTCCATGTAAAACTCACATTTTGAGGGCTTAACGAACAGGCCAGCCCTATGTAAGACAGCCACTACTGCCTCCAAGTCCTTCGCATGTTGTTCAGGAGTAGGGGAGTGTACCAAGATATTGTCAATGTATGCGACCACGCAGGTTAACGGAAGATAACCAAGCACACTATAAATTATCCTTTAGAATGTGGCTGGCACATTCTTTAGCCCAAAGTCATCACTCAAAATTGGAATATGCCCCATTTTTAATCGAATTGTGATAAGCCATTCCTGACCTTCCATCATCTAAATCTGATTGAAGGCATTGACAAGATCAAGTTTTGAGAACATACGCGGTTTGGCAATTTTCTTGGCCAATTGTATGTTACAAAGGCAGTGGGTAGGGATCATGGACTGATCTTATTAAGGTGACCGTCATCCATGCAGGGACAAAGGGAGCCATCAGTCTTCTTGGCAAAGACAATGGGAGAGGCAACTGGGGATGTTTCTTTGAACAAACCTTCTTAAGCATGTCATCTAACCATGCATTGAGGGAAGCCTCCTCCTCCGCTGTATGCGGGTACAAAGGGCAGTTTAAGTTTGCTATCTGCACCATTATCCAAAACCCAAGTCAAATTTTGTATGTGGGGAAGATGATCCACCTTCTCAAAATTGAAAATACTTTAATATCTCATCAACGTTTCTGGAAAACCTGATGGGAGGCCTGCAGGGGAAACAAGAGAAGTAATAAGTTCAGTACCTTGAGATTTAGTAAGAGTATCTATTAAGGAAAACTCGCCCTCCATCTGATCATTATAGAACGACAGTTATTGGACTCAGGATGAATCCTCACATGATGCTGACTCCACCAGCCCACACCCAAACTACTGGGTGTATGAGGTTGGGCATTGCTGAAAAAAATGATTGTAAAAACTAAACTGATGAACTGAGAAAGGAACCGGGAGCCGTACTTTGTATGATAGCTGGGAGGCCAATGAAGCAACCATCATTACAGGACCCGAGTCCATGTCAATGTCAAGATAGTGGGCCAACTCTAGGCTCATAAAGTTGCCCACTGCTCCAGTGCCAACCAAGGCCACGAAGTATACCTGGTGTTCTTCAATACTAATCTTTCATTGTAAAAAAATTAGGCAGAATTCTGTTTATTAGCAGATATGGTCATTTCTGCTGACACTGATGAGATAGCAAGCAAATCAGGGGAAGATCAGGCTCTTTTATGGGAGAAAAATTGATGAGAGTGAGGAGTTGGGACCTATCTTCCTCAGGCTGAGCTTCCATTGACTCACTGAAAGGTAAACCAGGGTAAACCAACTTGGGTCAAAGGCAGCGTCTGACCCTGGAACCAATACCAATACTAATTCAACAGCAGGATTAGAATCTGAGACCACGTCGGCCAACCTGATCATGAAGATTCCAACTTCAGGGTGGGTAGTATGGCGAAGAGAGGCATTAATGGAAGTCGCTGCCTTGCACATTTGATCCACTGTCTATGGGGGTGGACCAAACTTCGTGATGAGCAGAGGCAGAGTCAAACGCAGATCTGAAATATTTCTTGGAGCATATCTCTAGAAAAATCAAGCGCTGGGCTTGCTCACGGAAGGCTGCAACTAAAGAGCCCATGCTAGGGGCTTTGGCGATCAGAATAGTAATTAAAACAAATGTTCCAAATGTGGTACAGAGGGTTCAAGGCTGCTGATACTGCTGAAACAAGTGAGGTAGGGTCACCTGCCTAAATAGCAGAATGCAGAAGTCCTCACACTCTCTGACAGGCTTCGCTATCAGCCGCATCCAAAAGGGCAACACATTGCTGGGCATTGGACAATGAAGTGGCATTATTCAGGGCAACTGAAGATTGCATTTGCACCTTGGCAAGGGCGTTGAGGACCTGATTAGTGACTTCTCAGAAATGAAAACCTGGTTTTCCTGCTTGAGGGGTGAGCTGAGGGAAGAGTAGCGGGCAATGGGACCATGCTACCATGGAAAATTCCTCCAAAGCTATTTAAACATTTCTCACACAATTGGCATCTGACTATGCAAACAGAAGGAAACAAATTACCAACTGCACGTTCATTTGGTAAAGGGTATAATTGCAGCGCTCATCTCTATGAGGAGGGAGAGGATGACCGGAAATAATGGATCATCAATTATGCCAGGAATACGGCAGAGAAAGTTTAGACTTTCCTGCCAGTCAGGATGCAAAAGCACCCAAAAGACAAGCCAGAATGCCAGAGGCATTGCCATGCAAATGACGTTGACTTGTGCGGGAAGATGTGTGACAATTTTATGACAATGAAAAGCAAGCATAAAAAGGAACTTGGCAAGAAACCAGGCTGTTGCAACTCCAGATCTGGTGGGTCTTGGTGCATGGAGTTATGCAATAAGATTGGGCATCTTGGGACCCTTCATAGGGGAGTTTGGTATATAAATGGAGGTGAGGGGGCGAATTTTTGTCTGGAGTGGAGACAGATGGGCCCACAGGATAATGATATCCTGTTGGTGGATGACCTCGACAATTGGGTTGATTTTTCAGAAAATTTTTACTCATAACACCCAGTTGACTATGGTAGGAGCTATAGTAACTATCATGACTGGTATTGATCAGCCAATATGGGGCCCAAGGGCCACATTGTTAGTGCCATAGGGAGTTCAGCAAGAAAAAGTTGAAATAAATCCAAATATTGGGAACTTGAGGAGATTTACTCATTAATGTAAAAATTAAGAAAATTGAGCATCAATTTCCTCAATGTGTTACAACTGCTTAGATAGATGATTAATTTGGGAATAACTTAGAAAAGCATGGGATTGGGGCCATCAAGATTTGACATAACCCGGAAAACTTTGAGAGAAAGAGGGGGGAAACGAATTTGATTTGAAACTGACTTTTAAAGATTTGGCGGTGGGCTGAGTCGCAGTCATTTTTACTTTGGATGCCCAAATTGTAGTTTCACCATATTTCTGATGGTTAGCATGACAGCATTATACCTGATGGGCAACAGGAACCTCCCTAGGCCACCACTAGTAGGTGAGGTCCTGAGAGGTTGTAACAGGTTTGGGATACCCAACCCACCTGCACCTGGTCACTTTAGTGTCCGTTCAGCCAAGAGATGCATCAAATAGCGATTCTAATTTTTTTGGGGTGGGTTTTTGGCTAGCGGCAACTTTTGACAATGACAACGCCATTGGTGAGTTCTGCCAAAGATTTGACATTTAGCACATTTGTCTTAGAAGGTATGTCCTTGATAGACTTAGTCCATGATGTTTTTGAGGTAAGTTTGAATTGGCAACAACATTTCCCAATGACCCAATGCCATTGGAGAATTTAACCGTTGATTCAGCACTGGATACATTTTTTTGGAAGGTATACGCCTGGTGGGCTTTGTCCCCAATGCTTTGGAGGCAAATTTTAAAACTGTTGACAATGTTTCTCTATGGCTCAATGTCATTATCGTTTTTTGCCAAGAGTTTGACACATGATTCTCCATTTATTGAATGTGTGTGCCTGTTGGGCTTTGTTGCTGAGGGTTTAAAGCTTCCAGACCTGGATTTTAATGGCTTGTCGCCATAAACTTTATAAGAACCATTAGGGCCATGGGGTGCCAACTTTCAAGTATTTCAGTGCATTTTCCTTAATTTATTGTACTAATTTGGTGGAGACCATTGTGGGGACAGTTGGTGGAAACTTCAAAGGGAGAGCTGTCGCACATTGCACGTCTACCACATGGGCGATATCGCCCTGTGAGACAAGAGGGATAGCTGCCCTTCTCAGACCCTTTTTTGTGGGGAACAGAAACACCACCCAGTCTAGGCAGAGGGGATGCTCTCCCAAACTTACAGAGTCTGCTGCAAATAAAGGAATCTCCTTGTTTTCTAGATATGTTTTTATATATTATCTTGGAAGATAGCATTTCTCATATTGTTATCCAGTTGTATTAGTTAAAATAAAACGCTAAGCAACTGTGTGCCAACAACTTTATTAGCCCTAAACTTCAGCACAGCTGATAACTTTACCACGGATTACCATAACAATGCCAAGTCCCCAACATCAAGTCTAATGGGCTAGTCCAATCTAGTCCTTCGCCCTCGGCTCACAGCTAGAGTGTAGCTCCTGAGGGGTTCCAGGCCGTAGTAAAGGTGTACAAATGTTTGTGAAGACCACCTTTGCAACCAAATCAACCAGGGATTCTAACACTCTGGGGACCTTTTTTACCCACCTAGATCTACTATGTGCTACATACTACAAGAACTGAGATGCACAAGCAGAATATTTACCTAATTAAAATCTTTACACTTATTCTGAATGGCTGGATAATATTATCATAAAAGGATTATAATGAGATGATTGGGATGTAAAATACAATTATTTGCTTTCTGTAGCATTAATAAATTATATGGTTGTTTTTACTAGGAATGATCTAGTATAGTCAAAGGCTTAATGATTTAATTTAATCAGAATATAGTTTATATAAGATAAAAATAGTAATTACTGGTTAAACAGCAGCCAAATTTATGTCAGATCAATTTTTAAGGTTTAGGCTCCAGCTACCAAGTTATAAATAGGGTCATGCGTCCCTTAAGAACCAAGAAGGGACTAAACATAAGGCTCATCCTATATCAAAACTAACTTGTTTTGCACTTCTAGATGAGAGATAAGTATCAGCGGCCCCACCCAAGTTGACCACTCCAATCTCTGATGCATTTTTCAAAGTTAAACAACAAAAATCCTTGAAACCTCATAACAGTATTTGCAGCTATTTCTGTAATGGATCAGGAGGCACCTGATCCAATCACTGGTTTGGATCGGGTGGAAGTCAATCTAAATGTGGCCCTGGTTCAATGAGAACCAAATTTGGTAGGTTCAGAGCTGGGCAAAATCGCCATCCTAAATCTGAATCACCTCTGCAAAATGATGATGGGCTTACACGGTGCGTGGATGGTGATCTGGCGGGATGGCGATTCTTTGCTAGCATTGTGGTGGTCAGGGTTTAGAGGAGATTAATGAAATGAAGAGCCTAATCGATGGTTGCAACATATTATTTAAGGGAAGACGCTGCAGCCCTGAGGGGCAGTTGTGTCTTCTAAAATGAATTTACAAATAAAGGACTTTGCTAATCTTAAAACTTTATTAAATTTATTTTTAGTAAAAAAAGAAGTCAGATCAGATCCAGGTCGTGCTCTCTGCCAGTGAGCTTGGTGTGGCATTGGCGTCATTCTGGCCCTATCCTGATCCCAGACCCTACTACTAATGTGCAGTATAATGGGAACGGTGGTCTGAGAATACATGGCAATGATGAGTCATGGCAATCAGGTATGGGGATGGGCCTCTGTGGGCCTGTACCTAGTATGGTCAGTAACTTGGCTCTTACTGCCCAATTCATTTATTGCGTATTGGCATGAACCCACCTGTTAAATTAGACACAACTAAAATACTTTCTTTTCGGTTTGTGGGGGCCCCAGGAGGAAGAGGTCCCAGGTGGGGAGAAATGGTACCGCCATGTGTTGACGGTTATGGTGAGCTTCTCACTTATGTTTGTTATAAGAGAAGTGATCTGAGTGTGTGGCGCGAGGCCTGCAAGAAGGGAGGAATGCCTAGGGGGTCCTGTATCCCTAAAAGGTCGAGCAGCTTTGCAGTGGAGGCCTTAAAAAAATCCACCAATTGGTGTCACAGGTTTGTTTTCAAGTGCGGTTGACTCAATCAATGGGTGGAGTGAACCCTCACTCACGCAGATCATGCAGATTGTGGATGCACTACCTCCAGAACTTTCGGGTGGGTGCAATAGTTGGTTGAGGAGCAAGGGCGCCTTCCAGGATCCATGGATGAGTGCATGGACTGGATCAATCAGGTGGCTTGTCTGGATGAGGCGCAAGATGAGGCGTGGTCAGCTCTGTTGACTATGGAACAGGGTCGAGGTTCAGTGGAGGAATATGGGTGGATTTTCTGGCTATTGGCAAAAGCAACGAGGGTCTCAGATTCACAATCATCGCAAATGTTCAGACAGGGACTGCAGGCGGACATGTTGTCTGCCATGGCGGCTGCCAAAGTTCAAGGTTCGTTGGTGGAGGAGATTTCCATGGCAATACAGGTGGAAAAGCAGTTGGTTTTGGCCCAAAACTGGAGAGAGGATTCAATGTCCCCGGAAGAGTCCAGTCGCCCATCATTGAAAATAGAGGACGAGGAGGCTGGCGGGGTTCTCCACAGAATTTTGGAAATATCCATGTGGGTCCCCGTCAGGGTAGCAGTTAAGAGTTGGGAAGAGCAGGTCCAGGACCCAGACAGAGTTATAGCCCCTGACCTACTTTTCCCACAAACTTGCAATCTGAAAATGCTCTAACATTAAACCTTCTTCTTTGCTTTATCTCAGGTTATTTATTACAGTCAAGCTATACTTGCATGGCTGGAATGAGAAGGTTTGGCCCTGGTGGATACAGGGGCCAAGGAGAATTATATGGAGTTTGCCTTAGTGGAATGTTTGCAGTTGGAAATGAGGAGGGGTCCAGAGTTGGTGTTCGCTGACATATCAAGAAGAGCCCCCTAGTGGTTTCTGGAGCAATTAATTGTCCTTCAGCAGAATCCTTTCTGGTTGAAAGAGGGTTTTTGTGCAATTTGGAATCTGGTCCACCCCATAGTGCCGGGGATGCGATGGTGGCATCATTTCCAACCAAGGATTTTGTTGCGGAAAACAATTACTTATCTCCCCAGATTGGTCCTCGCATGACGTGGAAGATAAAGGTTGGGGGCAATGTACCAGGTGGATGCAGGAGCTTTGGGGGATGCAGGATGTAGAGCTTCCACCTGAATACTGTAACTTTGTGGATGTGTTTGAGCCCATTTGAAGTTCACCTTTATCCCCTTTGGGTTCTTTTTCATTTTTGTTTCAGTTCAAGGAGGGTTCAGACCTACCAAGGGATGTCCAGTCTACATTCTAAATGAACGGGCAAGGGAAGCTCTGGAGAGTCATAAGGAGTCCATGCTAGACAAGGGTTTGATCGAGCCTTCTAGGTCTCCAGTGGTATCTCCTGTGTTGTTAGTACCAAAGGCGAGTGGTGACTTACGTCCATGTGTGGATTTTTGACGTCTAAACGCGGTCATGGAGCTGGATCTGTATCCAATGCCACTTTTGGATGATATTCTTTCGATGGTCAATGGATACATGGTGTTTAAAAAGCTTGACCTGGCAGATGCATGTAATCATATTCCGGTGAGGCTAGAGCATAAGCAATATACGGCATTCAAGTGCCACCTAGGGGTGTACCAATACCTGTAATGCATTTAGGCTGAAGAATGCTCCAGCAGTGTTCCAATGGATGATAGATCATGTCCTTGGGGGGATGATCAGACGTTGCTGTGCCGCCTATATGGACGACATCCTAGTGTTCTCGCGGTCCCAGGAGGAACACATTCATGATGTTCAGGAAGTTTTGGGGGCAATTAGCCAAATGGGTTTGAAGTTGAAGCCCTTAAAGTGCGAGTTCAACCCGAGTTTGGTGACATTTCTCAGCAACGTGGTATTTCAGAATGGATTAGGGGTGTGTCCAGATAAGCTCCGAGCAGTTTGGGCCTGGAAGGCTCCCACGGATCAGATGGGGGTGTGAAGTTTCTTGGGTACCTTGAACTTCTTTCGTCAGTTTGTGAAGAATTTCTTCCAAATGGCCTTGCCACTTACGTAATTGAATTAGGATGTTCCATTCATATGGGCTAAGGAGGAAGAGTGGGTGTTTGAATTATTAAAGGGTAAGTTACTTACTGCGCCAGTGCTGGCCCATCCGGATCTGAGGAAACCTTTTATGGTTGAGGCGGATGCCTCAAATTATGCTGTGGGGCGGTATTTCTTCAGGAGGGGGAGGATGGGTTGGAGCATCCCATGTGCTACTACAGCCATAAGCTGCTCCTCGTGGAAATGAACTGCCCAATATATGATAAAGAACTGTTGGCGGTGATGGCATCCTTGTGTGAACGGCAACATCACCTCCTCTATGCCTGACATCCTTTTGTTATCTGAATGGACCATAAGGCCTTAGAGTACTATCGCCAACCCAGGAAGATGAACCAGCGACAAGCCAGGTAGCATGTTGAGCTGGTCCGCTACAACTTCCGGGTGGAGTACTGGCCTGGCGCTTTTAATGTCCTAACATATTGGTTAAGCTGAGATGGAGCTTTTGTGTATGAGAAGGGGGAATTGGAGGAGTTTAATACTGCAACTATGCTCCATCCGGATCAGTTTGCAATGGTTGAAGATGGAGGGTGTGAGTTGGGGGAGGAAGTTCGTTAGAAGCAGAAGAGCGCGGAGTTTGCACGAAGGCTGAAATCTGAAATGATGGAGGGTCAGCCGCATCAGTACCACGCGGATTTCATGAAGAGGGTTGGGGTGCTTTACCACAAGTTGCGTGTATAAGTTCACAACCCATCATTATGGTGGAAGGTAATCTGGGCATTCCATGAACATCCATTGGCGGGTCATCCAGGGGTGGGGAAGACAATGGAGTTGGTACAGTGGGAGTATTCATGGCCGGGCCTTTGTAAGGATGTCCAGAAGTATGTGCGGGAGTGTCTGGTATGTGCGAAGTTAAAAGCCATCAAGGAAACCGCCCTCAGATAATTTGAATTCATTGCCAATACCGCGGACCCCTTGGTGTTCAATTAGCGTCAATTTCATAGTAGGACTTCTGAAGGTGCAGGGGAAGGACGCAATTATGGTGGTTGTGGACATACTTACCAAATACGCTGAATTCTTCCCTTGCATTGGTTTTTTTTGTGAAAAATGCGGCAAAAGTTTTCATTGATGAGGTGTTTTCTCAACATGCCTACCTGAGGAAATTATTTTGGATCGCAGCCCACAATTTGTTTCAAAATTCTGGTCAAGTCTATTGGAAATTTAGGATATCAGACCAGGTCAGTCCTTGGCGTACCATCCACAATCTGATAGTCAAACAGAGAGGGTGAACCAGATACTTGAGCAGTATCTGTGGTGTTACATGTCCAATTGTCAGAACGACTGGGTATTATGGGTCAGGATGGCCCAGTTTTCATACAATAACCATTCACAATCCTCGTTGGGAATGTCGCCATTTTTCGTAAAACATAGACTCAACCCAAAGTTGAATGGGAGATCTACGGGGGCGTATGTCAGGGGGTGGATGAAATGATTCATACCATGTCAGAAATTAGGAAGACGCTGTGGGGGAACTTGAAGCATGTGGTAGCTCAGCAGAAATGGCAAGCCAATCAGAGAAGGGCGCCAGATCCATCGTTTAAACCTTGGGACTGAGTTTTGGTATCAGCCAAGAACTACGCTGTCCCTGTAAAGAGTCGTAAGCTGGGTCTGAAGTTTCTGGGCCCATACCGGATTGTCAGAGCAATTAATCAGGCCACTTTCAAGTTGAGTTTGCTGGTGGGTTCCAGAGCCCACCCATTGATTCATGCCTCCCAGCTGCAGGCTTTCGGGGAGAGGGACCTGAGCGTCCCAGTCCATTGAATCCTAAAGAAGGGGAGATCTCAGAATACGAGGTAGAACAGATACTGGATGCCAAGTGGGTGAGAGGCTGCAGCGGTTATTGGTAAAGTGGAAGGGCTTTCTTTTAGAGGAGTCAATGTGGCAGATGATGGAGGACTGTGCGCGGTGCCCAAAGAAGGTCTGGGAGTTCTGGTCTTCACAGGGGGATGATGTAATGGATCAGGAGGCACCTGATCCATTCACTGGTTCAGATTGGGTGGAAGTTGATCCAAATGTGGCCCTGGTTTAACGGGCACCAAATTTGGTAGGCTTGGAGCTGGGAAACATCGCCATCCCAAACCTGAATCACCTCCACAAATTGATGATGGCCTTACGAGGGGCATGGATGGTGATCTGGTGGGATGGCGATTCTTTGCTAACAATGTGGTGGTTGGGGTTTGGAGGAGCTTAATGAAGAAAGAGCCTAATCGATGGTTGAAACATATTATTTAAGGGAAGACACTGCAGCCCTGAGGGGCAGTTGTGTCTTCTAAGAGGAATTTACAAATAAAGGACTTTGCTAAGCTTGAAACTTTATTAAATTTTTTTAGTAAAAAGGAAGTCAGATTGGATACAGGTCATGAGCTCCACCAGTGAGCTCGGTGTGGCGTTGGCGTCATTCTTGGCCCTATCCTGGTCCCAGACCCTGCTACTAATGTGCAGTATAATGGGAATAGTGGTCTGAGAATATGTGGCAATGGTGAGTCATGGCAGTCAGGTACAGGGATGGGCCTCTGCGGGCCTGTACCTAGTATGGTCAGTAACTTGGCTCTTACTGCCCAATTTGTTCATTGCTTATTGGCGCAAAACCACCCATTAAAATTTTAGCCAATCTATATTGTTTTTAGAAATCCTATAAGGCAGTTGCATGCACAAAACCCCTCCCTAAGCAGAGAGCTCCAACAAGGGCCATCTCAGTAGTAAAAATTTTGATTCCTAGAGTAACCCCAGGTGAAAAGAGTTTTAACAGACATTTTCCAAAATAAATCTTAATTCAGACAAATAAGAAAAACTATGAGAACTTTTCTCTCTCGTTGCAATCACTTTTGCAACTTATTAAATTCAATTCTGAATTTAGTTTGATAATCTCAGAGAGGAGATTAGTTTGCGCCCATGTCAGAGAGCAGTTGGGAAAGTAAGGTAAAAGGCACAGGTGGTAGGCCCACAACTTCCAATGTTTGCAAATGCCTCAGAGAAACTGGCGGATTAAATAAAAATAAAAAAACTGGCGGTTACTATTTCCCCAGAAATCCTCACTTGGCAGGCGCGATGTAACCAGTACATCAACACGCTGCACTCTCAACCACTCTCATTGGTGGAATATGGAGTCCAGGTGTTCCTGGATATCCAACAAACAGCGTTATGGGAAAAATTTTGTTGGGATGTGCACACTCATTTCCTGACCATGGTGTATGCGCACCTCACTCCATGTCACGCAGTTGGCTGGATCTCAGTTTTAAAAATAAGGAGGCAGCAGATGAAGCTGATGTGGTACGTGTTGTGATTGACCTCCCCAAAGGGCAGTGGGTCATCGAAACCAAGTGCACCAGATGGACAAAATCCAACCAAATTTTCCTCACGTTCAACTTTTTGCCCACTACAGTCAAGCGTGCAGTTCTGGAGTAGCACTTAAAAGCTGGTCTCACCATATATGGCGAAATACAATCTTTTGAAATGCAACGTTTCACGCTGATACCACACCTGTGCACCAGCAAAGCCATCACAGTTCTGACCCCAACCGAGGAGATTTCAAAGGACCTAACTCAGATCATACACTTCACTTTCATTAATATTGAAGGGCATACCACCCACCCTTTCCGGGTAACCATGGACAGCGCACCCCCCATCTGCACCCACTGTGATGCATTCAGCCATAAGGCACATGCATGCCCCACCAAGGAGGGCATCACATTCCAAGAGCACCCCTCAGAAGCCATGACCAACGGGGAGGCTCACTATGAACCAACCACCAGTACCAAAGAGGCCTTCCCGTGGGGAGCACAAGGCTGCTACTTACTAGTAAAGCCTGTCTCCCCTCATGAGCAAAAGAAGGCCAAACAGGCCCGCCAGGCTGTGGCCAAGGAAGTGACCAAGATTGCCTCCGCTATCCCACATTCCCAACGCCAGGAGGACATTGAAACCTTTGTGGCGGAAGCAGCTTGGGAATCCCTCAACCAATCAGATTAGGATGCCCAAGCCAATTGGGCCACCCAATCTGAGGATCCGATGTATGGCTCAATCTCACCTGATCTTTGCAACCAAGCCCCAATTGGAACCAATTTGGTCTCCAACCTACCTGAAAAAAAATTTTGACACAGATGTTGGTGCACCAAACTCATCTGCACCACAAAAAAATTGTTTGACAGCGGGGAAACCAAAAGCAAAGGCAAAATCCAATGCAACCTGTCTGCAAAAAAGAAAAACTATGAGAATTGACCAAATCAACAAGTTTAGATGGCTTTATAGCAAAATCTGACTTTTGGAAAAGGGATCAAACTCTTTTTAAATTATGCAGTTATTTTAATTTGATCACTTCAATTATTATTAAAATATGCAGTTAAACCCCAACTGAAATTGTTGATAATAACGATTAATTTAATTTTGTACACTGCTATTTGTACAAGCCAACTCCTCACCTTCCCAAAACTAAAACCTAACACCCTTCTAATAATAGCTTATTGGTTAAAATATTCCATTTTTTGATTATTTTAAGAAACTTTTGATAAACCACTTTATTTATTGATATCATTTACTTTAATGTTAAAAGCAAGCTATGAAGGGACTCACTCTGCTAGCTTAATTCAGGGTGACACACACACACACACACACACACACACACACACACACACACACACACACACACACACACAACCTTCTTAGGATGGATCTCCTGCTTTGTGCTGATAGTATTAAGTTTAACAGGACAAGGAATCCTCACTTTCACTCTCGCCTGTTTAAGAAATACCAACCTTTTTACCTTTTCCATGACTATAATTCCAAGTAGGGCCCCGCTAGGTAGTCTGTGCTTGATAATGTGGCTTCTGAGGAACCAACATTCTCAGGCCAGTTTTATCTTGGAGCGCTCCTTCCCTAATAACTTTTCTCCCAAAACAAAAGTGCTCTGATCCCAGCATTTTCCAAGATTGAAAAGAGTAATCTCTGTTTAGTAACATTATGACATTACTCATGCTCAAAACTATAAAAGAAATCTTACATGGCACTCAACCCTTGGTATAATGCCAGGTCTAAACTTAGTTAAGGCTGGCCTTAACAATGATAAAATCTCAAAATACATTACACACAATTTCAGTCCCTAGCCTGGTTTCTGGTAGCGCAAATTATTGTGTTATTGGGTCCTTTAAAGCTCGCTTTATTAGGATAACTAAAGATGGTTGTAACCTGCAAAAATAAGGTTCAGCATTCATTAGTTGCTTTATTATTGTTGGAAAATTTTGGTTTACCACATTATCCATCTCACTTGCAGATTTAGCCTTTTGAATATTGTTAATAAGCAATCTATTGTTCAGCAATGATTGATGACAAAATTATTAGTCATAAGTAGCCAAAGGATATAATCCAATGGTTGGTTTTGGTTAATGTTTTGTTTAGATCATCCCTGACTATGTTAAATGAGTATTTTGATGAGGGCTTGATAGCCAATAGTTGGATTACCATGGCGGAACATTCAAGCAGAGGTGTTGAATGATTAGAGTCATTTTTATGAAGCTACCAAAGCTTTTAAATGCTTATTTCGTTGATAATTAGTAGTCTTTATCAGGCAACACAGCTCCTAGACCATCTGTGTATGGTTCCTGACACAAAGGGATGCTGTAAATCCATAAAAGGGTAAACTACTAAGTATTAACTAGGGATAAGGAATTCATCATTATGCAGAAGTTAATCCTAAGGGTCAAAAGTTTTAGGAGTTAATCAGTTTAATTTTCAAAGAGTCATCTGAAAAGTTGTCCACCTTTTGCCTATATTCCCCTATCATTTTATAATAAGAACATGATTCAACTGATATATAATTATTGTATTTTCTTCTAAATTGAAGATTGAAGGGAATAAAGGTCCCTCGTTATTTTCTCAAGTTACAATTTACCAGAGTGGATTTGAAGCCACTTACAATGAAGATCTAACCTACTAGTTGTTACCATACAACTATTGTTTTTATTAATCTTACAACCAACCTGTGCAGTAAGCTACTCAAAAGTTTACGCCTGTTGCTCACTATAGGGGTATTTGAGTCTTATTGAACAATAACGCCATGTCCTATGTTCAAGGTGAGACCAGATGCTATGGAAGGAGTTGGAGATCGTAAATCAGACCACTTTAATGTCAGAGGCTCAGGCCAATTTATTAAAGTGGAGGATCATGTTAGTAGGTGGAAGAAGAAGTAACCGGATTATGGAAGTTAAAAAATGAGTTATATGATATAATAATAGAGTTAAAATAAATATATTATAAAGCGAAGAGGGAATTAGTCCAGTTCAAACTAGCATTTCAAACAGAGGCTGAAATTGGCTATTACAAAAAATCATAGCCAGCTCCAGAAACAGATACAAGAAATAAAAACACTAATTAACTGTATCCATGTAGAAACTGATATTGAGGATCAGGACCTAAATGAAGATAAAATGTGATATAGGGAGCATTCAGCCTACTCAATGTATGCCAAGTGCCTATGCCGCCATTTTAGTGATGACACCCAACAACAAAACAACTGGCGCTAAAATAGCTAGCTGCACTGCTCATCCTAAAAATGAGCCTGTGGAAACTGAGTAATTTTGGCCACCCTGAAATTGACATCATTTTATTGGAATAATGCCCTAGATTTCTTCAGACTATTCAAAAAACCATGTTTGGTTGTAGCGATTGCCAAAAAGCTGTGACTGTTATCAATTTTTAGACACCACTTGTCTAAATTTGGTATTACCGCATATATAAGGGGAGGATTGTTCGTATAATGAGGCTTAAAACGCGATTATGAAGAAATTTGGAAGCATTGAATGAATGGATAACCAAAAGCAAGAGTTCATGGGAATACAGATCCAAAAAGATGAAACTTTGGTAGAACTTTCTGATCATTTTTATGAAGAGGCGCAAATTCTGATGAAGCTAATAACATGAGCAATTTGATGCTAGCATTTCCATTAAGTCAGCACTCTAACCTTATTAGGACTTACACTGATCCATGGCGTCAACATTCACTAACATTAATACCACTTCTCAAATGGTGGAGCACCTGAAAGATTTGGCCTCCACTTTTGACAACCAAATTAAATTTTTAAAACAACAACTTTATTTCAATTAAATTTTGGCAAAAAAATCCTGGGACAAAAAAAGATTTTGCTATCAAATTAAAAACATGATGGACTGGTAAGATTTAGCAATAATCCGTGCATCACTTGTAACAGCTGCGGAAATATTGGACACTATTCTGCCCATTGCTGAAATAAGAAACCATAGGATCAGATAAACTTCATCCAGTAAATTGATCTTATAAGGAGTCAGGAAAAGGCCCTGCGTTCTAGATAAGAAACGATCTAGATCTGCAGGTTGCCCAGTTCCACCAGACAAGATCTAAGAAATTTATAAACTCTTATATGGTCGCCAATGTACCTGCTTAAGATCCTTCCCAGCAAAAATGGGTCTAAATATCAATGTAATAGCACAATTAAAAGCAATGGCAATTAATCCTGAAAATATATCAGAAGTTGCTTAACCTTATGCTCACAATTAATAGAAATAGCTCAAAATGCTGACGATGAAGATGAATTGCTGAAGACAAAATTGGAAGCCATTAACGTTTCAATTCCTATTGCTTCTATCAAGGATTCATTTCCTGATACATCCGCTAAATAGACACTCTAGATTTGGCTACTGATGCCGCTATACATTCATTAAACAATATTTCCTAATACTCTGAGTGTACTTATGCTGAAGTTTTAGTTAACCAAAAGAAGTAAGGGCTTTTATTGATTGTGGCGCACCAATCAATATCATTTCTACCAAATTGGTAAACCGTCTTAGACTTCACCAAATATAGCATATCAAAAGCAGTATGAGACAGCTGAGCCCAACACTACTACTTTTATGTGGGACTTATAAAGCCTATCCCTTCATTTTGGATCTCTATTCATGTCTGAGTCGTCAATTGTTATACTTATTTAAAATTGCAATATTCTCATTAGCACTAACTTCATGAAAAAGTATGAATTAAAGTGTGACTTTGAGGAAAATGCTCTGATGATCTTATGCCATATGCTAACACTGATCTATCATCAAAAGGGGATGCTCCACTCAACAGTAGAAATATCTTTATCAACGTGATGTATAAAGATGGTATCATTCCAGTTGGTTTTAAACTAGTTGGAAAAATATCCAGCTTCTATCAAAAAATATGAGTAAAAATAAAGGGATTCTAATTCAGGTAAAAAAGGAATTAACCATACTGCCTGGGATGCTGACAGTGGTCAATACAGGGCTGATGATGAAAATCCCGAGCAACTATATGATGAAATTGAGGCTCCCTGGAGAAGATTAAGAATTGAACCTTGGGTAGCTCTAGGGATCCTAATTCTTGGTCATGGAGAAATTCGTATCCTTTTGGCCAATCTTGGAGAAACATTAGTTGAAATCAAGCGAAATCAAGTGGTTGCGTTTACCCAGTTGATCCCTATAACAGAGCTCCGTTCTTTGCATAAATTTGGGGATCTAAATGAAATGGTACTACTGTATTCAGCTGGAAGTATTCATGTTCAAATTTCTCAGTAACAATTATCAATACTAACCAAAGATCAGAAAAATGAAATATTGGCTTTACTCAAATGATACCAACCTATTTTTTCAAAAATGTTCATGATTTAGGGTGCGTATAAAATGTACTACATCAAATTTAACACTAGAGAAGCTGCCCTGATTATAATGAGGCCTATTTGGAGATCCGTAGCGGCTGAGGCAGTAGTTGCTTAAGAAATAGAAAAGTTTTTGGAGAGCAGATTTCTTATACCTTCATCCAATTCATGGGCTATCCCAATATCAAAAAGTCAAAAATAAGGATGGGTCAAACAGGGCTGTAATCTACTATTGCCATTTTAATAAAATCACAAAAAAATTCTTATCCCTTGCCACGAATTGATGATGCAATGGATCAGTTAGGTGGGGCATAAATTCTTTTTGCAATTGCCCTCATCTTGGGATATTAGCAGATTCAAATGTCGCTTGAGGACCAGGAGAAGTGTTCCATGATAACAGCACAAGGCCTATACCAACCTACGTGGATGCCTCAAGGCTTGTGTAATGTTCCACAACTATTTTAATGGGATATGGATACCATCTTATGTGACCTCAAATCATCATTTGTTCTAGTCTATCTAGATGTCATCAATGTATTTGATTGAAAATTCACAGAGCACTTGCATCACCTAGAGGAAGTATTTAAGAACTAGATGCTGCAAATCTTAAAATAAAATCCCAAAAAATGTCACTTCTTTGGGGAGGAGTGAAAATTAAGGTGTCATTATAAGCGCAAATGGATTGCAACCTCAAAAACAAAAGATTGAAGCTATAGAGCAAATGTCATCACCAAAAAGCGTTTGCAATATCCAAGACTTTTTGGATGTGGTCATCTATTGTACCGTTTTTTAAGGACTTTGCAAAAATAGCGGATCCATTATTTAATTTTCTTAAGGATCCTAAAAAAGGTTCAAATGGAATTAGAGGGCCTAAGGGGCATTTGACAAATTATGATGATACTTGATGACAAGCCCAATACTCAAATATTTGAATTTCAATTGATATATATATACGGTTTGGATGCATCACTTATGGCAATAGGTGCTATACTTAGTCAAGTGGGTGAACAAGATGAAGAGCACCCAGTAGCCTATGTCAGCCATAACTTAACCAAGCTGAATGGAACTATATAACCAAGCACGAATGTCTTGCAGTTTTTCTACGCTTGCAAGCAAGTTCATGTTTATATTCATTGGAAACATTTCAGTGTTGTACCCTATCATGAATCTCTCCATTGGTTGCATAACTTTAGAGAACCTGAGGGGAGACTAGAACAATGAGGCTTAGAATTATAGACCTATGACTATGAAATTAAAAATCACGCTGGGGATAAAAACCAGAATGCTGATTTATTATCCAGACTGCCAGCAATTCTTGCTCTACAAGAGTGTGCTGAGTACATATTTGAGCAAATGGTGAAAGGAGAATTGATAGATGAGCCACCAGAAGTTCAAATGGCGTTAAAAAAAGCCATGGATGGAACAGAACAAAAGAACGGGCAGATATTTAAACTAGTGTATGATAAAAGGCTTCTGTTCCCAAAACCATCAGAATGAATGGAAATAATTTGTGCCACTCACAAAGTTGTCATCCATGCTAGCCTCAAGAAAAATTAGAGCATAATCGCCAATAGTACTATTGGGAAGTGTTAAACTATGAGTGGAGGATTTCTTACCTGTTGCGTGAGTATCAGCTCCACAAGCCACACAAAAAATGTGGCCAGATATTGGTTAGTATGACCAAGATTCTCCTGGCATACAGTATCATTTAATATCATGAGACCACTAAGTACAAGCACTGGAGGAATGTGATATATCATTGTCAAAATCAATCACCTTGCCCGGATGGATTGAAACCAAAGCTATGGTTTGGGTCATTGCAGTGTATACCGCAAAATTATTCTGGATCAAGTGATATATTGTCATGGCTGCCCTCAAATGATCCTGAATGATAATGGAATGAACTTTAATTCCTTTGTCATACCCAGATTGAATTAACTGATGGGGATCAAAGGAGTCATATTGGTCCCATATCAGCCAAAGACAAATGGACTGGTCAAGAGAGTGAATGCTACCTTAGCCGCTATGCTATAAAAGTTGGTTGAAGGGAAAAAGTCTGCTTAGGCTTTTTACTTAAATTTAGTGACATTTGTACATAATATCAGCTATCATTCCTCAACTGGGAAAACACTCTTCAAATTGCTCTATGGAAGAAAAGCCGCCTTACCACCTATTTTATACTCAGCCTTGGAGTTAACTTCAGGGATGAGTCCTGACTAATACTTAAATTGATTAGCAACAATATGATTTTTTACAATACCAAATGCTTGTTAAAACCCCTAGGAAAAGGATCCGGGCTAAAAAGTACAATGATAAGAAATTCGCCCATAAAAGGATTTGAAATTGGGGACAAAGTATTCTACTTGATACACATGGATTTGGCTGCCAAAATAAGCTGGATGCCTTATGGACTGGTCCCTTCAAAGTAATTCCTAAATTGGCAACAGATGCCTATATGATTAAAAATATCCTTGATGGGCATATATTTAACCAAGTTCATAGAGAATTCTTAAATAAACTAGTACTAAAAATATATATATACAAAAAAATATTAGATAAAAACATCATCAAAAAACATAAAATGGTAAAAAATGAAAAACAATATAAAAAATTAATTTTTTCTTTTGCCATGCTCAATATCATCTGTGGTATTCCCTACTATCAGTCAGCAGGGCCAGCTCAGGTTGCAACTGGATCCACCAGAAGTAGTCCAAGGCACTAAAGTATGTCATTGGGATCAGGATGGGCTGAAACTAGATTTACCATGAGTAGTCGCTTAGAAATGAGTCAGGAGGATCAGGACAGATTAAAAATTGGATCCACTGTGAGTAGTCCCTAGAAATAAAAAAGATCTGCTCTGAATACAAATGGAGGGCCCAACCTGGGGGAGTTCAGGTTATCCAGGCTATGACAGGCAATGATGCCCGAAGTAGTCCTGGTATGTCAAGAGGCCAGAGGACCACGCTCTACAGAGGTGGCAGTGAGGAGATCGCTGAACTAATGACTTGGTTAAGTCTGAAGGAATACCCTATGAACTAAACTTTTTAGTTAAGTCTTGAGAAGAAGCAATTTCCTCTGAAAACCTGTTTCACTGGGTAGTCTGGTCAAGTGGTGGGATGTATTATAATTTTATTTGCCCGCAATATCCATCTTGCTTTTAGATTAAGCATTTTTAAAGATTGTTAATAAGCAATAAATTGTTCAGCAATGGTTGAAGAATAGATAATTAGTCATAATTAGCCAAAGGATCTATTCATTGATTGGTTTGAATTTTGTTTTGTCAGGGGATCATCCCCCAACAGTACTAAGTAAGTATTCAATGAGGGCTTGATAGCTGATAGTCAGATTGCCATAGCGGATTGTTCAAGCAGAGGCGCTGAATTATTAGGGTAGTTTTAAGAAGATAATGAAGCATTTTAATGCTTGCGTTGGTGGTAGTTAGTAGTCGTAATTGGGCAATATGGCCCCTAGACCTTCTGTGCACAGTTCCTGACATGAGGGATGGCTGCTGATCCATAAAAGGTTACACTACTGAGGATTAACTAAGGCAAAGAAATCCGCCATATTCAGAAGTTAATCCTGAGGGGCAAAATTTTGGGATACTGATCAGTTAATTTTCAGAGATTTATCTGAAAAGTTGTCCAATTTTGCCTATAAAAGCATCTACCATTATTTAGTAAAAACAGCTTTTTCTTTCCCATTACTATCACTTTTAGTAACATTATTCTACGCAATTTCTCCAAGATTGACAACCAACCAGAAAATATGAGCAAATTTGTCCGCAACAACACCAGTTGGGTAAAAGTGGCCAGCGCGAAAGGCCTGAAGCCCTCCCAACCACTGGGGAAAAACGCCCTGGCAGAATGTTGACACACCCTCCCACCAAAAAGGGTGAGCACAGTGCCGCACCCAGAGTTTTGCAATTTCTGCAAAAAATGGGCGCATACACCAAAATAGAACACTCCAAACCCTGTCCTCCCTTGAGCACAGCCTTATAATTATGGTTGGTGATACTTCCCTCGAATCATGGGAAAAAATGGGGGAGGCCTTCTCCACAACTTTCCCAAACACCATCTCAGTAAATTTATAAAAATTTACA